>CAUYWW010000047.1:0-179000 GCA_963576845.1 Megachile leachella | reverse complement strand
TAATAACTGCATTATATGTGTAATAATGCATGTTATATTGATAATAATATAAGTAATAAGTATAATTATTACAGTTCTAGCGATAATAACTGCATTATATGCGTATTAATGCATGTTATATTGATAATATCGGGAGTAATAAGTATAATTATTACAGTTCTAGCCATAATAACTGCATAATATGGGTAATAATGCACGTTATATTGCTAATAATATAAGTAATAAGTATAATAGTTACAGTTCTAGCGATAATAACTGCATAATATGGGTAATAATGCATGTTATAGTGATGACAATAAAAGTAATACGTATATTTATTATAGTTCTAGCGATAATAACTGCATAACATGGGTAATAATGCATGTGACATTGATAATATCGGGAGAGATAAGTATAATTATTACAGTTCTAGCGATAATAACTCCATTATATGGGTAATAATGCATGTTATATTGATAATAATATAAGTAATAAGTATAATTACTACAGTTCTAGCAATAATAACTGCATTATATGGGTAATAATGCATGTTATATTGATAATAATATAAGTAATAAGTACAATTATTACAGTTCTAGCGATAATAACTGCATAATATGGGTAATAATGCACGTTATATTGCTAATAATATAAGTAATACGTATAATTATTACAGTTCTAGCGATAATACTAGTAAAATATGGCTAAGAGTGCCTGTTATACTGATAATAATAAAAGTAATAAGTATTTTTATTATACTTCTGTCGATAATAACTGCATTCTATGGGTAATAGTGCATGTTATATTGATAATAATATAAGTAGTAAGTATAATTATTACAGTTCTAGCCATAATAACTGCATAATATGGGTAATAATGCACGTTATATTGCTAATAATATAAGTAATAAGTATAGTAGTTACAGTTCTAGCAATAATAACTGCATTATATGGGTAATAATGCATGTTATATTGATAATAATATAAGTAATGAGTATAATTATTACAGTTCTAGCGATAATAACTCCATTATATGGGTAATAATGCATGTTAGATTGATAATAATATAAGTAATAAGTATAATTATTACAGTTCTAGCGATAATAACTGCATAATATGGGTAATAATGCACGCTATATTGCTAATCATATAAGTAATAAGTATAGTTATTACAGTTCTAGCGATAATAACTCCATTATATGGATAACAATGCATGTCATATTGATAATATCGGGAGTAATAAGTATAATTATTATAGTTCTAGCGATAATAATTGTACAATATGGCTAATAGTGCATGTTATATTGATAATAATATAAGTAATAAGTATATTTATTACAGTTCTATCGATAATAACTGCATAATATGGGTAATAATGCATGTTATATTGATGACAATAAAAGTAAACGTATATTTATTATAGTTCTAGCGATAATAACTGCATTATATGTGTAATAATGCATGTTATATTGATAATAATATAAGTAATAAGTATAATTATTACAGTTCTAGCGATAATAACTGCATTATATGCGTATTAATGCATGTTATATTGATAATATCGGGAGTAATAAGTATAATTATTACAGTTCTAGCCATAATAACTGCATAATATGGGTAATAATGCACGTTATATTGCTAATAATATAAGTAATAAGTATAATAGTTACAGTTCTAGCGATAATAACTGCATAATATGGGTAATAATGCATGTTATAGTGATGACAATAAAAGTAATACGTATATTTATTATAGTTCTAGCGATAATAACTGCATAACATGGGTAATAATGCATGTGACATTGATAATATCGGGAGAGATAAGTATAATTATTACAGTTCTAGCGATAATAACTCCATTATATGGGTAATAATGCATGTTATATTGATAATAATATAAGTAATAAGTATAATTACTACAGTTCTAGCAATAATAACTGCATTATATGGGTAATAATGCATGTTATATTGATAATAATATAAGTAATAAGTACAATTATTACAGTTCTAGCGATAATAACTGCATAATATGGGTAATAATGCACGTTATATTGCTAATAATATAAGTAATACGTATAATTATTACAGTTCTAGCGATAATACTAGTAAAATATGGCTAAGAGTGCCTGTTATACTGATAATAATAAAAGTAATAAGTATTTTTATTATACTTCTGTCGATAATAACTGCATTCTATGGGTAATAGTGCATGTTATATTGATAATAATATAAGTAGTAAGTATAATTATTACAGTTCTAGCCATAATAACTGCATAATATGGGTAATAATGCACGTTATATTGCTAATAATATAAGTAATAAGTATAGTAGTTACAGTTCTAGCGATAATAACTGCATTATATGGGTAATAATGCATGTTATATTGACAATAATAAAAGTAAAAAGTATATTTCATACAGTTCTATCGATAATAACTGCATAATATGGGTAGTAATGGATGTTATATTGATAATATCGGGAGTTATAAGTATAATTATTACAGTTCCAGCGATAAGAACTGCATTATATGGGTAATAATGGATGTTATATTGATAATATCGGGAGTAATAAGTATAATTATTACAGTCCTAGCGTTAATACTAGTAAAATATGGCTAAGTGTGCCTGTTATATTGATAATAATAAAAGTAATAAGGATATTTATTATACTTCTGTCGATAATAACTGCATTATATGAGTAATAGTGCATGTTATATTGATAATAATAAAAGTAATACGTACATTTATTATAGTTCTATCGATAATAACTGCATAATATGTGTAATAATGCATGTTATATTGATGATAATGAAAGTAGTAAGTATATTTATTACAGTTCTATCGGTAATAAATGCATAATATGTGTAATAATGCATGTTACATTTATCATAATAAAAGTACTATGTATATTGATTACAATTCTAGCGATAATAACTGCATAATATGGACGATAATGCACGTTATATTGCTAATAGTGTAAGTAATACGTATAATTATTACAGTTCTAGCGATAATAACTGCATTATATGGGTAATAATGCATGTTATATTGATAATAGTAAAAGTAATAAGTATATTTATTATAGTTCTATCGATAATAACTGCATTATATGCGTAATAATGCATGTTATATTGATGATAAAAAAAGTAATACGTATATTTATTATAGTTCTAGCTATAATAACCGCATAATATGGGTAATAATGCATGTTATATTGATAATAATATAAGTAATAAGTATAATTATTACAGTTCTAGCGATAATAACTGCATAATATGGGTAATAATGCATGTTATAGTGATGACAATAAAAGTAATACGTATATTTATTATAGTTCTAGCGATAATAACTGCATAACATGGGTAATAATGCATGTGATATTGATAATATCGGGAGTGATAAGTATAATTATTACAGTTCTAGCGATAATAACACCATTATATGGGTAATAATGCATGTTATATTGATAATAATATAAGTAATAAGTATAATTACTACAGTTCTAGCGATAATAACTGCATTATATGGGTAATAATGCATGTTATATTGATAATAATATAAGTAATGAGTATAATTATTACAGTTCTAGCGATAATAACTCCATTATATGGGTAATAATGCATGTTATATGGATAATAATATAAGTAATAAGTACAATTATTACAGTTCTAGCGATAATAACTCCATTATATGGGTAATAATGCATGTTATATTGATAATAATATAAGTGATGAGTATAATTATTACAGTTCTAGCGATAATAACTCCATTATATGGGTAATAATGCATGTTATATTGATAATATCGGGAGAAATAAGTATAATTATTATAGTTCTAGCGATAATAATTGTACAATATGGCTAATAGTGCATGTTATATTGATAATAATATAAGTAATAAGTATATTTATTACAGTTCTATCGATAATAACTGCATAATATGGGTAATAATGCATGTTATATTGATGACAATAAAAGTAATACGTATATTTATTATAGTTCTAGCGATAATAACTGCATTATATGGGTAATAATGCACGTTATATTGCTAATAATATAAGTAATAAGTATAATTATTACAGTTCTAGCGATAATAACTCCATTATATGGATAACAATGCATGTCATATTGATAATATCGGGAGTAATAAGTATAATTATTATAGTTCTAGCGATAATAATTGTACAATATGGCTAATAGTGCATGTTATATTGATAATAATAAAAGTAATACGTATATTTATTATAGTTCTAGCGATAATAACTGCATAATATGGGTAATAATGCATGTTATATTCATAATAATATAAGTGATGAGTATAATTATTACAGTTCTAGCGATAATAACTCCATTATATGGGTAATAATGCATGTTATATTGATAATAATATAAGTAATAAGTATATTTATTACAGTTCTATCGATAAAAACTGCATAATATGGGTAATAATGCATGTTATAGTGATGACAATAAAAGTAATACGTATATTTATTATAGTTCTAGCGATAATTACTGCATAACATGGGTAATAATGCATGTGATATTGATAATATCGGGAGTGATAAGTATAATTATTACAGTTCTAGCGATAATAATTGTACAATATGGCTAATAGTGCATGTTATATTGATAATAATAAAAGTAATAAGTATATTTATTACAGTTCTATCGATAATAACTGCATAATATGGGTAATAATGCATGTTATATTGATAATAATATAAGTAATAAGTATAATTATTACAGTTCTAGCGATAATAACTGCATTATATGCGTAATAATGCATGTTGTATTGATAATATCGGGAGTAATAAGTATAATTATTACAGTTCCAGCGATAAGAACTGCATTATATGCGTAATAATGCATGTTATATTGATAATAATAAAAGTAAGAAATATACTTAATACAGTTCTATCGATAATATCGGGAGTAATAAGTATAATTATTACAGTTCTAGCGATAATACTAGTAAAATATGGCTAAGAGTGCCTGTTATACTGATAATAATAAAAGTAATAAGTATTTTTATTATACTTCTGTCGATAATAACTGCATTCTATGGGTAATAGTGCATGTTATATTGATAATAATATAAGTAGTAAGTATAATTATTACAGTTCTAGCCATAATAACTGCATAATATGGGTAATAATGCACGTTATATTGCTAATAATATAAGTAATAAGTATAGTAGTTACAGTTCTAGCGATAATAACTGCATTATATGGGTAATAATGCATGTTATATTGACAATAATAAAAGTAAAAAGTATATTTAATACAGTTCTATCGATAATAACTGCATAATATGTGTAATAATGCATGTTATATTGATGATAATGAAAGTAGTAAGTATATTTATTACAGTTCTATCGGTAATAAATGCATAATATGTGTAATAATGCATGTTACATTTATCATAATAAAAGTACTATGTATATTGATTACAATTCTAGCGATAATAACTGCATAATATGGACGATAATGCACGTTATATTGCTAATAGTGTAAGTAATACGTATAATTATTACAGTTCTAGCGATAATAACTGCATTATATGGGTAATAATGCATGTTATATTGATAATAGTAAAAGTAATAAGTATATTTATTATAGTTCTATCGATAATAACTGCATTATATGCGTAATAATGCATGTTATATTGATGATAAAAAAAGTAATACGTATATTTATTATAGTTCTAGCTATAATAACCGCATAATATGGGTAATAATGCATGTTATATTGATAATAATATAAGTAATAAGTATAATTATTACAGTTCTAGCGATAATAACTGCATAATATGGGTAATAATGCATGTTATAGTGATGACAATAAAAGTAATACGTATATTTATTATAGTTCTAGCGATAATAACTGCATAACATGGGTAATAATGCATGTGATATTGATAATATCGGGAGTGATAAGTATAATTATTACAGTTCTAGCGATAATAACACCATTATATGGGTAATAATGCATGTTATATTGATAATAATATAAGTAATAAGTATAATTACTACAGTTCTAGCGATAATAACTGCATTATATGGGTAATAATGCATGTTATATTGATAATAATATAAGTAATGAGTATAATTATTACAGTTCTAGCGATAATAACTCCATTATATGGGTAATAATGCATGTTATATGGATAATAATATAAGTAATAAGTACAATTATTACAGTTCTAGCGATAATAACTCCATTATATGGGTAATAATGCATGTTATATTGATAATAATATAAGTGATGAGTATAATTATTACAGTTCTAGCGATAATAACTCCATTATATGGGTAATAATGCATGTTATATTGATAATATCGGGAGAAATAAGTATAATTATTATAGTTCTAGCGATAATAATTGTACAATATGGCTAATAGTGCATGTTATATTGATAATAATATAAGTAATAAGTATATTTATTACAGTTCTATCGATAATAACTGCATAATATGGGTAATAATGCATGTTATATTGATGACAATAAAAGTAATACGTATATTTATTATAGTTCTAGCGATAATAACTGCATTATATGGGTAATAATGCACGTTATATTGCTAATAATATAAGTAATAAGTATAATTATTACAGTTCTAGCGATAATAACTCCATTATATGGATAACAATGCATGTCATATTGATAATATCGGGAGTAATAAGTATAATTATTATAGTTCTAGCGATAATAATTGTACAATATGGCTAATAGTGCATGTTATATTGATAATAATAAAAGTAATACGTATATTTATTATAGTTCTAGCGATAATAACTGCATTATATGTGTAATAATGCATGTTATATTGATAATAATATAAGTAATAAGTATAATTATTACAGTTCTAGCGATAATAACTGCATTATATGCGTAATAATGCATGTTATATTGATAATATCGGGAGTAATAAGTATAATTATTACAGTTCTAGCCATAATAACTGCATAATATGGGTAATAATGCACGTTATATTGCTAATAATATAAGTAATAAGTATAATAGTTACAGTTCTAGCGATAATAACTGCATAATATGGGTAATAATGCATGTTATAGTGATGACAATAAAAGTAATACGTATATTTATTATAGTTCTAGCGATAATAACTGCATAACATGGGTAATAATGCATGTGACATTGATAATATCGGGAGAGATAAGTATAATTATTACAGTTCTAGCGATAATAACTCCATTATATGGGTAATAATGCATGTTATATTGATAATAATATAAGTAATAAGTATAATTACTACAGTTCTAGCAATAATAACTGCATTATATGTGTAATAATGCATGTTATATTGATAATAATATAAGTAATAAGTATAATTATTACAGTTCTAGCGATAATAACTGCATTATATGCGTAATAATGCATGTTATATTGATAATATCGGGAGTAATAAGTATGATTATTACAGTTCTAGCCATAATAACTGCATAATATGGGTAATAATGCACGTTATATTGCTAATAATATAAGTAATAAGTATAATAGTTACAGTTCTAGCGATAATAACTGCATTATATGGGTAAGAATGCATGTTATATTGATAATAATATAAGTAATAAGTATAATTATTACAGTTCTAGCGATAATAACACCATTATATGGGTAATAATGCATGTTATATTGATAATAATATAAGTAATAAGTATAGTTATTACAGTTCTAGCGATAATAACTGCATAATATGGGTAATAATGCACGTTATATTGCTAATAATATAAGTAATAAATATAATTATTACAGTTCTAGCGATAATAACTCCATTATATGGATAATAATGCATGTCATATTGATAATATCGGGAGTAATAAGTATAATTATTATAGTTCTAGCGATATCAACTGCATAATATGGGTAATAATGCATGTTATAGTGATGACAATAAAAGTAATACGTATATTTATTATAGTTCTAGCGATAATAACTGCATAACATGGGTAATAATGCATGTGACATTGATAATATCGGGAGAGATAAGTATAATTATTACAGTTCTAGCGATAATAACTCCATTATATGGGTAATAATGCATGTTATATTGATAATAATATAAGTAATAAGTATAATTACTACAGTTCTAGCAATAATAACTGCATTATATGGGTAATAATGCATGTTATATTGATAATAATATAAGTAATAAGTACAATTATTACAGTTCTAGCGATAATAACTGCATAATATGGGTAATAATGCACGTTATATTGCTAATAATATAAGTAATAAGTATAATTATTACAGTTCTAGCGATAATAACTCCATTATATGGATAACAATGCATGTCATATTGATAATATCGGGAGAAATAAGTATAATTATTATAGTTCTAGCGATAATAATTGTACAATATGGCTAATAGTGCATGTTATATTGATAATAATAAAAGTAATACGTATATTTATTATAGTTCTAGCGATAATAACTGCATTATATGTGTAATAATGCATGTTATATTGATAATAATATAAGTAATAAGTATAATTATTACAGTTCTAGCGATAATAACTGCATTATATGCGTAATAATGCATGTTATATTGATAATATCGGGAGTAATAAGTATGATTATTACAGTTCTAGCCATAATAACTGCATAATATGGGTAATAATGCACGTTATATTGCTAATAATATAAGTAATAAGTATAATAGTTACAGTTCTAGCGATAATAACTGCATTATATGGGTAAGAATGCATGTTATATTGATAATAATATAAGTAATAAGTATAATTATTACAGTTCTAGCGATAATAACACCATTATATGGGTAATAATGCATGTTATATTGATAATAATATAAGTAATAAGTATAGTTATTACAGTTCTAGCGATAATAACTGCATAATATGGGTAATAATGCACGTTATATTGCTAATAATATAAGTAATAAATATAATTATTACAGTTCTAGCGATAATAACTCCATTATATGGATAATAATGCATGTCATATTGATAATATCGGGAGTAATAAGTATAATTATTATAGTTCTAGCGATAATAATTGTACAATATGGCTAATAGTGCATGTTATATTGATAATAATAAAAGTAATAAGTATATTTATTACAGTTCTATCGATAATAACTGCATAATATGGGTAATAATGCATGTTATATTGATGACAATAAAAGTAATACGTATATTTATTATAGTTCTAGCGATAATAACTGCATTATATGGGTAATAATGCACGTTATATTGCTAATAATATAAGTAATAAGTATAATTATTACAGTTCTAGCGATAATAACTCCATTATATGGATAACAATGCATGTCATATTGATAATATCGGGAGTAATAAGTATAATTATTATAGTTCTAGCGATAATAATTGTACAATATGGCTAATAGTGCATGTTATATTGATAATAATAAAAGTAATACGTATATTTATTATAGTTCTAGCGATAATAACTGCATTATATGTGTAATAATGCATGTTATATTGATAATAATATAAGTAATAAGTATAATTATTACAGTTCTAGCGATAATAACTGCATTATATGCGTAATAATGCATGTTATATTGATAATATCGGGAGTAATAAGTATGATTATTACAGTTCTAGCCATAATAACTGCATAATATGGGTAATAATGCACGTTATATTGCTAATAATATAAGTAATAAGTATAATAGTTACAGTTCTAGCGATAATAACTGCATTATATGGGTAAGAATGCATGTTATATTGATAATAATATAAGTAATAAGTATAATTATTACAGTTCTAGCGATAATAACACCATTATATGGGTAATAATGCATGTTATATTGATAATAATATAAGTAATAAGTATAGTTATTACAGTTCTAGCGATAATAACTGCATAATATGGGTAATAATGCACGTTATATTGCTAATAATATAAGTAATAAATATAATTATTACAGTTCTAGCGATAATAACTCCATTATATGGATAATAATGCATGTCATATTGATAATATCGGGAGTAATAAGTATAATTATTATAGTTCTAGCGATATCAACTGCATAATATGGGTAATAATGCATGTTATAGTGATGACAATAAAAGTAATACGTATATTTATTATAGTTCTAGCGATAATAACTGCATAACATGGGTAATAATGCATGTGACATTGATAATATCGGGAGAGATAAGTATAATTATTACAGTTCTAGCGATAATAACTCCATTATATGGGTAATAATGCATGTTATATTGATAATAATATAAGTAATAAGTATAATTACTACAGTTCTAGCAATAATAACTGCATTATATGGGTAATAATGCATGTTATATTGATAATAATATAAGTAATAAGTACAATTATTACAGTTCTAGCGATAATAACTGCATAATATGGGTAATAATGCACGTTATATTGCTAATAATATAAGTAATAAGTATAATTATTACAGTTCTAGCGATAATAACTCCATTATATGGATAACAATGCATGTCATATTGATAATATCGGGAGAAATAAGTATAATTATTATAGTTCTAGCGATAATAATTGTACAATATGGCTAATAGTGCATGTTATATTGATAATAATAAAAGTAATACGTATATTTATTATAGTTCTAGCGATAATAACTGCATTATATGTGTAATAATGCATATTATATTGATAATAATATAAGTAATAAGTATAATTATTACAGTTCTAGCGATAATAACTGCATTATATGCGTAATAATGCATGTTATATTGATAATATCGGGAGTAATAAGTATGATTATTACAGTTCTAGCCATAATAACTGCATAATATGGGTAATAATGCACGTTATATTGCTAATAATATAAGTAATAAGTATAATAGTTACAGTTCTAGCGATAATAACTGCATTATATGGGTAAGAATGCATGTTATATTGATAATAATATAAGTAATAAGTATAATTATTACAGTTCTAGCGATAATAACACCATTATATGGGTAATAATGCATGTTATATTGATAATAATATAAGTAATAAGTATAGTTATTACAGTTCTAGCGATAATAACTGCATAATATGGGTAATAATGCACGTTATATTGCTAATAATATAAGTAATAAATATAATTATTACAGTTCTAGCGATAATAACTCCATTATATGGATAATAATGCATGTCATATTGATAATATCGGGAGTAATAAGTATAATTATTATAGTTCTAGCGATAATAATTGTACAATATGGCTAATAGTGCATGTTATATTGATAATAATAAAAGTAATAAGTATATTTATTACAGTTCTATCGATAATAACTGCATAATATGGGTAATAATGCATGTTATATTGATAATAATATAAGTAATGAGTATAATTATTACACTTCTAGCGATAATAACTCCATTATATGGGTAATAATGCATGTTATATTGATAATGATATAAGTAATAAGTATATCTATTACAGTTCTAGCTATAATAACTGCATTATATGGGTAATAATGGATGTTATATTGATAATATCGGGAGTAATAAGTACAATTAATACAGTCCTAGCGATAATACTAGTAAAATATGGCTAAGAGTGCCTGTTATATTGATAATAATAAAAGTAATAAGTATATTTATTATACTTCTGTCGTTGATAACTGCATTATATGAGTAATAGTGCATGTTATATTGAGAATAATATAAGTAATAAATATAATTATTACAGTTCTAGCGATAATAACTGCATAATATGGACGATAATGCACGTTATATTGCTAATAGTATAAGTAATACGTATAATTATTACAGTTCTAGCGATAATAACTGCATTATATGGGTAATAATGCATTTATATTGATAATAGTAAAAGTAATAAGTATATTTATTATAGTTCTATCGATAATAACTGCATTATATGCGTAATAATGCATGTTATATTGATGATAAAAAAAGTAATACGTATATTTATTATAGTTCTAGCTATAATAACTGCATAATATGGGTAATAATGCATGTTATATTGATAATAATATAAGTAATAAGTATAATTATTACAGTTCTAGCGATAATAACTCCATTATATGGGTAATAATGCATGTTATATTGATAATAATATAAGTTATGAGTATAATTATTACAGTTCTAGCGATAATAACTCCATTATATGGGCAATAATGCATGTTATATTGATAATAATATAAGTAATAAGTATATTTATTACAGTTCTATCGATAAAAACTGCATAATATGGGTAATAATGCATGTTATAGTGATGACAATAAAAGTAATACGTATATTTATTATAGTTCTAGCGATAATAACTGCATAACATGGGTAATAATGCATGTGACATTGATAATATCGGGAGAGATAAGTATAATTATTACAGTTCTAGCGATAATAACTCCATTATATGGGTAATAATGCATGTTATATTGATAATAATATAAGTAATAAGTATAATTACTACAGTTCTAGCAATAATAACTGCATTATATGGGTAATAACGCATGTTATATTGATAATAATATAAGTAATAAGTATAATTATTACAGTTCTAGCGATAATAACTGCATTATATGCGTAATAATGCATGTTGTATTGATAATATCGGGAGTAATAAGTATAATTATTACAGTTCCAGCGATAAGAACTGCATTATATGCGTAATAATGCATGTTATATTGATAATAATAAAAGTAAGAAATATACTTAATACAGTTCTATCGATAATATCGGGAGTAATAAGTATAATTATTACAGTTCTAGCGATAATACTAGTAAAATATGGCTAAGAGTGCCTGTTATACTGATAATAATAAAAGTAATAAGTATTTTTATTATACTTCTGTCGATAATAACTGCATTCTATGGGTAATAGTGCATGTTATATTGATAATAATATAAGTAGTAAGTATAATTATTACAGTTCTAGCCATAATAACTGCATAATATGGGTAATAATGCACGTTATATTGCTAATAATATAAGTAATAAGTATAGTAGTTACAGTTCTAGCGATAATAACTGCATTACATGCGTAATAATGCATGTTATATTGATAATATCGGGAGTAATAAGTATGATTATTACAGTTCTAGCCATAATAACTGCATAATATGGGTAATAATGCACGTTATATTGCTAATAATATAAGTAATAAGTATAATTATTACAGTTCTAGCGATAATAACTCCATTATATGGATAACAGTGCATGTCATATTGATAATATCGGGAGAAATAAGTATAATTATTATAGTTCTAGCGATAATAATTGTACAATATGGCTAATAGTGCATGTTATATTGATAATAATAAAAGTAATACGTATATTTATTATAGTTCTAGCGATAATAACTGCATTATATGTGTAATAATGCATGTTATATTGATAATAATATAAGTAATAAGTATAATTATTACAGTTCTAGCGATAATAACTGCATTATATGCGTAATAATGCATGTTATATTGATAATATCGGGAGTAATAAGTATGATTATTACAGTTCTAGCCATAATAACTGCATAATATGGGTAATAATGCACGTTATATTGCTAATAATATAAGTAATAAGTATAATAGTTACAGTTCTAGCGATAATAACTGCATTATATGGGTAAGAATGCATGTTATATTGATAATAATATAAGTAATAAGTATAATTATTACAGTTCTAGCGATAATAACACCATTATATGGGTAATAATGCATGTTATATTGATAATAATATAAGTAATAAGTATAGTTATTACAGTTCTAGCGATAATAACTGCATAATATGGGTAATAATGCACGTTATATTGCTAATAATATAAGTAATAAATATAATTATTACAGTTCTAGCGATAATAACTCCATTATATGGATAATAATGCATGTCATATTGATAATATCGGGAGTAATAAGTATAATTATTATAGTTCTAGCGATAATAATTGTACAATATGGCTAATAGTGCATGTTATATTGATAATAATAAAAGTAATAAGTATATTTATTACAGTTCTATCGATAATAACTGCATAATATGGGTAATAATGCATGTTATATTGATAATAATATAAGTAATGAGTATAATTATTACACTTCTAGCGATAATAACTCCATTATATGGGTAATAATGCATGTTATATTGATAATGATATAAGTAATAAGTATATCTATTACAGTTCTAGCTATAATAACTGCATTATATGGGTAATAATGGATGTTATATTGATAATAATATAAGTAATAAGTATAATTATTACAGTTCTAGCGATAATAACACCATTATATGGGTAATAATGCATGTTATATTGATAATAATATAAGTAATAAGTATAGTTATTACAGTTCTAGCGATAATAACTGCATAATATGGGTAATAATGCACGTTATATTGCTAATAATATAAGTAATAAATATAATTATTACAGTTCTAGCGATAATAACTCCATTATATGGATAATAATGCATGTCATATTGATAATATCGGGAGTAATAAGTATAATTATTATAGTTCTAGCGATAATAATTGTACAATATGGCTAATAGTGCATGTTATATTGATAATAATAAAAGTAATAAGTATATTTATTACAGTTCTATCGATAATAACTGCATAATATGGGTAATAATGCATGTTATATTGATAATAATATAAGTAATGAGTATAATTATTACACTTCTAGCGATAATAACTCCATTATATGGGTAATAATGCATGTTATATTGATAATGATATAAGTAATAAGTATATCTATTACAGTTCTAGCTATAATAACTGCATTATATGGGTAATAATGGATGTTATATTGATAATATCGGGAGTAATAAGTACAATTAATACAGTCCTAGCGATAATACTAGTAAAATATGGCTAAGAGTGCCTGTTATATTGATAATAATAAAAGTAATAAGTATATTTATTATACTTCTGTCGTTGATAACTGCATTATATGAGTAATAGTGCATGTTATATTGAGAATAATATAAGTAATAAATATAATTATTACAGTTCTAGCGATAATAACTGCATAATATGGACGATAATGCACGTTATATTGCTAATAGTATAAGTAATACGTATAATTATTACAGTTCTAGCGATAATAACTGCATTATATGGGTAATAATGCATTTATATTGATAATAGTAAAAGTAATAAGTATATTTATTATAGTTCTATCGATAATAACTGCATTATATGCGTAATAATGCATGTTATATTGATGATAAAAAAAGTAATACGTATATTTATTATAGTTCTAGCTATAATAACTGCATAATATGGGTAATAATGCATGTTATATTGATAATAATATAAGTAATAAGTATAATTATTACAGTTCTAGCGATAATAACTCCATTATATGGGTAATAATGCATGTTATATTGATAATAATATAAGTTATGAGTATAATTATTACAGTTCTAGCGATAATAACTCCATTATATGGGCAATAATGCATGTTATATTGATAATAATATAAGTAATAAGTATATTTATTACAGTTCTATCGATAAAAACTGCATAATATGGGTAATAATGCATGTTATAGTGATGACAATAAAAGTAATACGTATATTTATTATAGTTCTAGCGATAATAACTGCATAACATGGGTAATAATGCATGTGACATTGATAATATCGGGAGAGATAAGTATAATTATTACAGTTCTAGCGATAATAACTCCATTATATGGGTAATAATGCATGTTATATTGATAATAATATAAGTAATAAGTATAATTACTACAGTTCTAGCAATAATAACTGCATTATATGGGTAATAACGCATGTTATATTGATAATAATATAAGTAATAAGTATAATTATTACAGTTCTAGCGATAATAACTGCATTATATGCGTAATAATGCATGTTGTATTGATAATATCGGGAGTAATAAGTATAATTATTACAGTTCCAGCGATAAGAACTGCATTATATGCGTAATAATGCATGTTATATTGATAATAATAAAAGTAAGAAATATACTTAATACAGTTCTATCGATAATATCGGGAGTAATAAGTATAATTATTACAGTTCTAGCGATAATACTAGCAAAATATGGCTAAGAGTGCCTGTTATACTGATAATAATAAAAGTAATAAGTATTTTTATTATACTTCTGTCGATAATAACTGCATTCTATGGGTAATAGTGCATGTTATATTGATAATAATATAAGTAGTAAGTATAATTATTACAGTTCTAGCCATAATAACTGCATAATATGGGTAATAATGCACGTTATATTGCTAATAATATAAGTAATAAGTATAGTAGTTACAGTTCTAGCGATAATAACTGCATTACATGCGTAATAATGCATGTTATATTGATAATATCGGGAGTAATAAGTATGATTATTACAGTTCTAGCCATAATAACTGCATAATATGGGTAATAATGCACGTTATATTGCTAATAATATAAGTAATAAGTATAATTATTACAGTTCTAGCGATAATAACTCCATTATATGGATAACAGTGCATGTCATATTGATAATATCGGGAGAAATAAGTATAATTATTATAGTTCTAGCGATAATAATTGTACAATATGGCTAATAGTGCATGTTATATTGATAATAATAAAAGTAATACGTATATTTATTATAGTTCTAGCGATAATAACTGCATTATATGTGTAATAATGCATGTTATATTGATAATAATATAAGTAATAAGTATAATTATTACAGTTCTAGCGATAATAACTGCATTATATGCGTAATAATGCATGTTATATTGATAATATCGGGAGTAATAAGTATGATTATTACAGTTCTAGCCATAATAACTGCATAATATGGGTAATAATGCACGTTATATTGCTAATAATATAAGTAATAAGTATAATAGTTACAGTTCTAGCGATAATAACTGCATTATATGGGTAAGAATGCATGTTATATTGATAATAATATAAGTAATAAGTATAATTATTACAGTTCTAGCGATAATAACACCATTATATGGGTAATAATGCATGTTATATTGATAATAATATAAGTAATAAGTATAGTTATTACAGTTCTAGCGATAATAACTGCATAATATGGGTAATAATGCACGTTATATTGCTAATAATATAAGTAATAAATATAATTATTACAGTTCTAGCGATAATAACTCCATTATATGGATAATAATGCATGTCATATTGATAATATCGGGAGTAATAAGTATAATTATTATAGTTCTAGCGATAATAATTGTACAATATGGCTAATAGTGCATGTTATATTGATAATAATAAAAGTAATAAGTATATTTATTACAGTTCTATCGATAATAACTGCATAATATGGGTAATAATGCATGTTATATTGATAATAATATAAGTAATGAGTATAATTATTACACTTCTAGCGATAATAACTCCATTATATGGGTAATAATGCATGTTATATTGATAATGATATAAGTAATAAGTATATCTATTACAGTTCTAGCTATAATAACTGCATTATATGGGTAATAATGGATGTTATATTGATAATATCGGGAGTAATAAGTACAATTAATACAGTCCTAGCGATAATACTAGTAAAATATGGCTAAGAGTGCCTGTTATATTGATAATAATAAAAGTAATAAGTATATTTATTATACTTCTGTCGTTGATAACTGCATTATATGAGTAATAGTGCATGTTATATTGAGAATAATATAAGTAATAAATATAATTATTACAGTTCTAGCGATAATAACTGCATAATATGGACGATAATGCACGTTATATTGCTAATAGTATAAGTAATACGTATAATTATTACAGTTCTAGCGATAATAACTGCATTATATGGGTAATAATGCATTTATATTGATAATAGTAAAAGTAATAAGTATATTTATTATAGTTCTATCGATAATAACTGCATTATATGCGTAATAATGCATGTTATATTGATGATAAAAAAAGTAATACGTATATTTATTATAGTTCTAGCTATAATAACTGCATAATATGGGTAATAATGCATGTTATATTGATAATAATATAAGTAATAAGTATAATTATTACAGTTCTAGCGATAATAACTCCATTATATGGGTAATAATGCATGTTATATTGATAATAATATAAGTTATGAGTATAATTATTACAGTTCTAGCGATAATAACTCCATTATATGGGCAATAATGCATGTTATATTGATAATAATATAAGTAATAAGTATATTTATTACAGTTCTATCGATAAAAACTGCATAATATGGGTAATAATGCATGTTATAGTGATGACAATAAAAGTAATACGTATATTTATTATAGTTCTAGCGATAATAACTGCATAACATGGGTAATAATGCATGTGACATTGATAATATCGGGAGAGATAAGTATAATTATTACAGTTCTAGCGATAATAACTCCATTATATGGGTAATAATGCATGTTATATTGATAATAATATAAGTAATAAGTATAATTACTACAGTTCTAGCAATAATAACTGCATTATATGGGTAATAACGCATGTTATATTGATAATAATATAAGTAATAAGTATAATTATTACAGTTCTAGCGATAATAACTGCATTATATGCGTAATAATGCATGTTGTATTGATAATATCGGGAGTAATAAGTATAATTATTACAGTTCCAGCGATAAGAACTGCATTATATGCGTAATAATGCATGTTATATTGATAATAATAAAAGTAAGAAATATACTTAATACAGTTCTATCGATAATATCGGGAGTAATAAGTATAATTATTACAGTTCTAGCGATAATACTAGTAAAATATGGCTAAGAGTGCCTGTTATACTGATAATAATAAAAGTAATAAGTATTTTTATTATACTTCTGTCGATAATAACTGCATTCTATGGGTAATAGTGCATGTTAAATTGATAATAATATAAGTAGTAAGTATAATTATTACAGTTCTAGCCATAATAACTGCATAATATGGGTAATAATGCACGTTATATTGCTAATAATATAAGTAATAAGTATAGTAGTTACAGTTCTAGCGATAATAACTGCATTACATGCGTAATAATGCATGTTATATTGATAATATCGGGAGTAATAAGTATGATTATTACAGTTCTAGCCATAATAACTGCATAATATGGGTAATAATGCACGTTATATTGCTAATAATATAAGTAATAAGTATAATAGTTACAGTTCTAGCGATAATAACTGCATTATATGGGTAAGAATGCATGTTATATTGATAATATCGGGAGTAATAGGTATAATTATTATAGTTCTAGCGATAATACTAGTAAAATATGGCTAAGAGTGCCTGTTATATTGATAATAATAAAAGTAATAAGTATATTTATTATACTTCTTTCAATAATAACTGCATTATATGGGTAGTAGTGCATGTTACATTGATAATAATAAAAGTAATAAGTGTAATTATTACAGTTCTAGCGATAATAACACCATTATATGGGTAACAATGCATGTTATATTGATAATAATATAAGTAATAAGTACAATTATTACAGTTCTAGCGATAATAACTGCATTATATGGGTAATAATGCATGTTATATTGATAATAATAAAAGTAATGAGTATACTTATTATAGTTCTATCGATAATAACTGCATAATATGGGTAGTAATGGATGTTATATTGACAATATCGGGAGTTATAAGTATAATTATTACAGTTCTAGCGATAATACAAGTAAAATAAGGCTAAGAGTGCCTGTTATATTGATAATAATAAAAGTAATAAGTATATTTATTATACTTCTGTCGATAATAACTGCATTATATGGGTAATAATGCATGTTATATTGATAATAATATAAGTAATAAGTATAATTATTACAGTTCTAGCGATAATAACACCATTATATGGGTAATAATGCATGTTATATTGATAATAATATAAGTAATAAGTATAGTTATTACAGTTCTAGCGATAATAACTGCATAATATGGGTAATAATGCACGTTATATTGCTAATAATATAAGTAATAAATATAATTATTACAGTTCTAGCGATAATAACTCCATTATATGGATAATAATGCATGTCATATTGATAATATCGGGAGTAATAAGTATAATTATTATAGTTCTAGCGATAATAATTGTACAATATGGCTAATAGTGCATGTTATATTGATAATAATAAAAGTAATAAGTATATTTATTACAGTTCTATCGATAATAACTGCATAATATGGGTAATAATGCATGTTATATTGATAATAATATAAGTAATGAGAATAATTATTACACTTCTAGCGATAATAACTCCATTATATGGGTAATAATGCATGTTATATTGATAATGATATAAGTAATAAGCATATCTATTACAGTTCTAGCTATAATAACTGCATTATATGGGTAATAATGGATGTTATATTGATAATACCGGGAGTAATAAGTACAATTATTACAGTCCTAGCGATAATACTAGTAAAATATGGCTAAGAGTGCCTGTTATATTGATAATAATAAAAGTAATAAGTATATTTATTATACTTCTGTCGTTGATAACTGCATTATATGAGTAATAGTGCATGTTATATTGAGAATAATATAAGTAATAAATATAATTATTACAGTTCTAGCGATAATAACTGCATAATATGGACGATAATGCACGTTATATTGCTAATAGTATAAGTAATACGTATAATTATTACAGTTCTAGCGATAATAACTGCATTATATGGGTAATAATGCATTTATATTGATAATAGTAAAAGTAATAAGTATATTTATTATAGTTCTATCGATAATAACTGCATTATATGCGTAATAATGCATGTTATATTGATGATAAAAAAAGTAATACGTATATTTATTATAGTTCTAGCTATAATAACTGCATAATATGGGTAATAATGCATGTTATATTGATAATAATATAAGTAATAAGTATAATTATTACAGTTCTAGCGATAATAACTCCATTATATGGGTAATAATGCATGTTATATTGATAATAATATAAGTTATGAGTATAATTATTACAGTTCTAGCGATAATAACTCCATTATATGGGCAATAGTGCACGTTATATTGCTAATAGTGTAAGTAATACGTATAATTATTACAGTTCTAGCGATAATAACTGCATTATATGGGTAATAATGCATGTTATATTGATAATAGTAAAAGTAATAAGTATATTTATTATAGTTCTATCGATAATAACTGCATTATATGCGTAATAATGCATGTTATATTGATGATAAAAAAAGTAATACGTATATTTATTATAGTTCTAGCTATAATAACTGCATAATATGGGTAATAATGCATGTGATATTGATAATATCGGGAGTGATAAGTATAATTATTACAGTTCTAGCGATAATAACACCATTATATGGGTAATAATGCATGTTATATTGATAATAATATAAGTAATAAGTATAATTACTACAGTTCTAGCAATAATAACTGCATTATATGGGTAATAATGCATGTTATATTGATAATAATATAAGTAATGAGTATAATTATTACAGTTCTTGCGATAATAACTCCATTATATGGGTAATAATGCATGTTAGATTGATAATAATATAAGTAATAAGTATAATTATTACAGTTCTAGCGATAATAACTGCATAATATGGGTAATAATGCACGCTATATTGCTAATCATATAAGTAATAAGTATAGTTATTACAGTTCTAGCGATAATAACTCCATTATATGGATAACAATGCATGTCATATTGATAATATCGGGAGTAATAAGTATAATTATTATAGTTCTAGCGATAATAATTGTACAATATGGCTAATAGTGCATGTTATATTGATAATAATATAAGTAATAAGTATATTTATTACAGTTCTATCGATAATAACTGCATAATATGGGTAATAATGCATGTTATATTGATGACAATAAAAGTAATACGTATATTTATTATAGTTCTAGCGATAATAACTGCATTATATGTGTAATAATGCATGTTATATTGATAATAATATAAGTAATAAGTATAATTATTACAGTTCTAGCGATAATAACTGCATTATATGCGTAATAATGCATGTTATATTGATAATATCGGGAGTAATAAGTATAATTATTACAGTTCTAGCCATAATAACTGCATAATATGGGTAATAATGCACGTTATATTGCTAATAATATAAGTAATAAGTATAATAGTTACAGTTCTAGCGATAATAACTGCATAATATGGGTAATAATGCATGTTATAGTGATGACAATAAAAGTAATACGTATATTTATTATAGTTCTAGCGATAATAACTGCATAACATGGGTAATAATGCATGTGACATTGATAATATCGGGAGAGATAAGTATAATTATTACAGTTCTAGCGATAATAACTCCATTATATGGGTAATAATGCATGTTATATTGATAATAATATAAGTAATAAGTATAATTACTACAGTTCTAGCAATAATAACTGCATTATATGGGTAATAATGCATGTTATATTGATAATAATATAAGTAATAAGTACAATTATTACAGTTCTAGCGATAATAACTGCATAATATGGGTAATAATGCACGTTATATTGCTAATAATATAAGTAATAAGTATAATTATTACAGTTCTAGCGATAATAACTCCATTATATGGATAACAATGCATGTCATATTGATAATATCGGGAGAAATAAGTATAATTATTATAGTTCTAGCGATAATAATTGTACAATATGGCTAATAGTGCATGTTATATTGATAATAATAAAAGTAATACGTATATTTATTATAGTTCTAGCGATAATAACTGCATTATATGTGTAATAATGCATGTTATATTGATAATAATATAAGTAATAAGTATAATTATTACAGTTCTAGCGATAATAACTGCATTATATGCGTAATAATGCATGTTGTATTGATAATATCGGGAGTAATAAGTATAATTATTACAGTTCCAGCGATAAGAACTGCATTATATGCGTAATAATGCATGTTATATTGATAATAATAAAAGTAAGAAATATACTTAATACAGTTCTATCGATAATATCGGGAGTAATAAGTATAATTATTACAGTTCTAGCGATAATACTAGTAAAATATGGCTAAGAGTGCCTGTTATACTGATAATAATAAAAGTAATAAGTATTTTTATTATACTTCTGTCGATAATAACTGCATTCTATGGGTAATAGTGCATGTTATATTGATAATAATATAAGTAGTAAGTATAATTATTACAGTTCTAGCCATAATAACTGCATAATATGGGTAATAATGCACGTTATATTGCTAATAATATAAGTAATAAGTATAGTAGTTACAGTTCTAGCGATAATAACTGCATTATATGGGTAATAATGCATGTTATATTGACAATAATAAAAGTAAAAAGTATATTTAATACAGTTCTATCGATAATAACTGCATAATATGGGTAGTAATGGATGTTATATTGATAATATCGGGAGTTATAAGTATAATTATTACAGTTCCAGCGATAAGAACTGCATTATATGGGTAATAATGGATGTTATATTGATAATATCGGGAGTAATAAGTATAATTATTACAGTCCTAGCGTTAATACTAGTAAAATATGGCTAAGTGTGCCTGTTATATTGATAATAATAAAAGTAATAAGGATATTTATTATACTTCTGTCGATAATAACTGCATTATATGAGTAATAGTGCATGTTATATTGATAATAATAAAAGTAATACGTACATTTATTATAGTTCTATCGATAATAACTGCATAATATGTGTAATAATGCATGTTATATTGATGATAATGAAAGTAGTAAGTATATTTATTACAGTTCTATCGGTAATAAATGCATAATATGTGTAATAATGCATGTTACATTTATCATAATAAAAGTACTATGTATATTGATTACAATTCTAGCGATAATAACTGCATAATATGGACGATAATGCACGTTATATTGCTAATAGTGTAAGTAATACGTATAATTATTACAGTTCTAGCGATAATAACTGCATTATATGGGTAATAATGCATGTTATATTGATAATAGTAAAAGTAATAAGTATATTTATTATAGTTCTATCGATAATAACTGCATTATATGCGTAATAATGCATGTTATATTGATGATAAAAAAAGTAATACGTATATTTATTATAGTTCTAGCTATAATAACCGCATAATATGGGTAATAATGCATGTTATATTGATAATAATATAAGTAATAAGTATAATTATTACAGTTCTAGCGATAATAACTGCATAATATGGGTAATAATGCATGTTATAGTGATGACAATAAAAGTAATACGTATATTTATTATAGTTCTAGCGATAATAACTGCATAACATGGGTAATAATGCATGTGATATTGATAATATCGGGAGTGATAAGTATAATTATTACAGTTCTAGCGATAATAACACCATTATATGGGTAATAATGCATGTTATATTGATAATAATATAAGTAATAAGTATAATTACTACAGTTCTAGCGATAATAACTGCATTATATGGGTAATAATGCATGTTATATTGATAATAATATAAGTAATGAGTATAATTATTACAGTTCTAGCGATAATAACTCCATTATATGGGTAATAATGCATGTTATATGGATAATAATATAAGTAATAAGTACAATTATTACAGTTCTAGCGATAATAACTCCATTATATGGGTAATAATGCATGTTATATTGATAATAATATAAGTGATGAGTATAATTATTACAGTTCTAGCGATAATAACTCCATTATATGGGTAATAATGCATGTTATATTGATAATATCGGGAGAAATAAGTATAATTATTATAGTTCTAGCGATAATAATTGTACAATATGGCTAATAGTGCATGTTATATTGATAATAATATAAGTAATAAGTATATTTATTACAGTTCTATCGATAATAACTGCATAATATGGGTAATAATGCATGTTATATTGATGACAATAAAAGTAATACGTATATTTATTATAGTTCTAGCGATAATAACTGCATTATATGGGTAATAATGCACGTTATATTGCTAATAATATAAGTAATAAGTATAATTATTACAGTTCTAGCGATAATAACTCCATTATATGGATAACAATGCATGTCATATTGATAATATCGGGAGTAATAAGTATAATTATTATAGTTCTAGCGATAATAATTGTACAATATGGCTAATAGTGCATGTTATATTGATAATAATAAAAGTAATACGTATATTTATTATAGTTCTAGCGATAATAACTGCATTATATGTGTAATAATGCATGTTATATTGATAATAATATAAGTAATAAGTATAATTATTACAGTTCTAGCGATCATAACTGCATTATATGCGTAATAATGCATGTTATATTGATAATATCGGGAGTAATAAGTATAATTATTACAGTTCTAGCCATAATAACTGCATAATATGGGTAATAATGCACGTTATATTGCTAATAATATAAGTAATAAGTATAATAGTTACAGTTCTAGCGATAATAACTGCATAATATGGGTAATAATGCATGTTATAGTGATGACAATAAAAGTAATACGTATATTTATTATAGTTCTAGCGATAATAACTGCATAACATGGGTAATAATGCATGTGACATTGATAATATCGGGAGAGATAAGTATAATTATTACAGTTCTAGCGATAATAACTCCATTATATGGGTAATAATGCATGTTATATTGATAATAATATAAGTAATAAGTATAATTACTACAGTTCTAGCAATAATAACTGCATTATATGTGTAATAATGCATGTTATATTGATAATAATATAAGTAATAAGTATAATTATTACAGTTCTAGCGATAATAACTGCATTATATGCGTAATAATGCATGTTATATTGATAATATCGGGAGTAATAAGTATGATTATTACAGTTCTAGCCATAATAACTGCATAATATGGGTAATAATGCACGTTATATTGCTAATAATATAAGTAATAAGTATAATAGTTACAGTTCTAGCGATAATAACTGCATTATATGGGTAAGAATGCATGTTATATTGATAATAATATAAGTAATAAGTATAATTATTACAGTTCTAGCGATAATAACACCATTATATGGGTAATAATGCATGTTATATTGATAATAATATAAGTAATAAGTATAGTTATTACAGTTCTAGCGATAATAACTGCATAATATGGGTAATAATGCACGTTATATTGCTAATAATATAAGTAATAAATATAATTATTACAGTTCTAGCGATAATAACTCCATTATATGGATAATAATGCATGTCATATTGATAATATCGGGAGTAATAAGTATAATTATTATAGTTCTAGCGATATCAACTGCATAATATGGGTAATAATGCATGTTATAGTGATGACAATAAAAGTAATACGTATATTTATTATAGTTCTAGCGATAATAACTGCATAACATGGGTAATAATGCATGTGACATTGATAATATCGGGAGAGATAAGTATAATTATTACAGTTCTAGCGATAATAACTCCATTATATGGGTAATAATGCATGTTATATTGATAATAATATAAGTAATAAGTATAATTACTACAGTTCTAGCAATAATAACTGCATTATATGGGTAATAATGCATGTTATATTGATAATAATATAAGTAATAAGTACAATTATTACAGTTCTAGCGATAATAACTGCATAATATGGGTAATAATGCACGTTATATTGCTAATAATATAAGTAATAAGTATAATTATTACAGTTCTAGCGATAATAACTCCATTATATGGATAACAATGCATGTCATATTGATAATATCGGGAGAAATAAGTATAATTATTATAGTTCTAGCGATAATAATTGTACAATATGGCTAATAGTGCATGTTATATTGATAATAATAAAAGTAATACGTATATTTATTATAGTTCTAGCGATAATAACTGCATTATATGTGTAATAATGCATGTTATATTGATAATAATATAAGTAATAAGTATAATTATTACAGTTCTAGCGATAATAACTGCATTATATGCGTAATAATGCATGTTATATTGATAATATCGGGAGTAATAAGTATGATTATTACAGTTCTAGCCATAATAACTGCATAATATGGGTAATAATGCACGTTATATTGCTAATAATATAAGTAATAAGTATAATAGTTACAGTTCTAGCGATAATAACTGCATTATATGGGTAAGAATGCATGTTATATTGATAATAATATAAGTAATAAGTATAATTATTACAGTTCTAGCGATAATAACACCATTATATGGGTAATAATGCATGTTATATTGATAATAATATAAGTAATAAGTATAGTTATTACAGTTCTAGCGATAATAACTGCATAATATGGGTAATAATGCACGTTATATTGCTAATAATATAAGTAATAAATATAATTATTACAGTTCTAGCGATAATAACTCCATTATATGGATAATAATGCATGTCATATTGATAATATCGGGAGTAATAAGTATAATTATTATAGTTCTAGCGATAATAATTGTACAATATGGCTAATAGTGCATGTTATATTGATAATAATAAAAGTAATAAGTATATTTATTACAGTTCTATCGATAATAACTGCATAATATGGGTAATAATGCATGTTATATTGATAATAATATAAGTAATGAGTATAATTATTACACTTCTAGCGATAATAACTCCATTATATGGGTAATAATGCATGTTATATTGATAATGATATAAGTAATAAGTATATCTATTACAGTTCTAGCTATAATAACTGCATTATATGGGTAATAATGGATGTTATATTGATAATATCGGGAGTAATAAGTACAATTAATACAGTCCTAGCGATAATACTAGTAAAATATGGCTAAGAGTGCCTGTTATATTGATAATAATAAAAGTAATAAGTATATTTATTATACTTCTGTCGTTGATAACTGCATTATATGAGTAATAGTGCATGTTATATTGAGAATAATATAAGTAATAAATATAATTATTACAGTTCTAGCGATAATAACTGCATAATATGGACGATAATGCACGTTATATTGCTAATAGTATAAGTAATACGTATAATTATTACAGTTCTAGCGATAATAACTGCATTATATGGGTAATAATGCATTTATATTGATAATAGTAAAAGTAATAAGTATATTTATTATAGTTCTATCGATAATAACTGCATTATATGCGTAATAATGCATGTTATATTGATGATAAAAAAAGTAATACGTATATTTATTATAGTTCTAGCTATAATAACTGCATAATATGGGTAATAATGCATGTTATATTGATAATAATATAAGTAATAAGTATAATTATTACAGTTCTAGCGATAATAACTCCATTATATGGGTAATAATGCATGTTATATTGATAATAATATAAGTTATGAGTATAATTATTACAGTTCTAGCGATAATAACTCCATTATATGGGCAATAATGCATGTTATATTGATAATAATATAAGTAATAAGTATATTTATTACAGTTCTATCGATAAAAACTGCATAATATGGGTAATAATGCATGTTATAGTGATGACAATAAAAGTAATACGTATATTTATTATAGTTCTAGCGATAATAACTGCATAACATGGGTAATAATGCATGTGACATTGATAATATCGGGAGAGATAAGTATAATTATTACAGTTCTAGCGATAATAACTCCATTATATGGGTAATAATGCATGTTATATTGATAATAATATAAGTAATAAGTATAGTTATTACAGTTCTAGCGATAATAACTGCATAATATGGGTAATAATGCACGTTATATTGCTAATAATATAAGTAATAAATATAATTATTACAGTTCTAGCGATAATAACTCCATTATATGGATAATAATGCATGTCATATTGATAATATCGGGAGTAATAAGTATAATTATTATAGTTCTAGCGATAATAATTGTACAATATGGCTAATAGTGCATGTTATATTGATAATAATAAAAGTAATAAGTATATTTATTACAGTTCTATCGATAATAACTGCATAATATGGGTAATAATGCATGTTATATTGATAATAATATAAGTAATGAGTATAATTATTACACTTCTAGCGATAATAACTCCATTATATGGGTAATAATGCATGTTATATTGATAATGATATAAGTAATAAGTATATCTATTACAGTTCTAGCTATAATAACTGCATTATATGGGTAATAATGGATGTTATATTGATAATATCGGGAGTAATAAGTACAATTAATACAGTCCTAGCGATAATACTAGTAAAATATGGCTAAGAGTGCCTGTTATATTGATAATAATAAAAGTAATAAGTATATTTATTATACTTCTGTCGTTGATAACTGCATTATATGAGTAATAGTGCATGTTATATTGAGAATAATATAAGTAATAAATATAATTATTACAGTTCTAGCGATAATAACTGCATAATATGGACGATAATGCACGTTATATTGCTAATAGTATAAGTAATACGTATAATTATTACAGTTCTAGCGATAATAACTGCATTATATGGGTAATAATGCATTTATATTGATAATAGTAAAAGTAATAAGTATATTTATTATAGTTCTATCGATAATAACTGCATTATATGCGTAATAATGCATGTTATATTGATGATAAAAAAAGTAATACGTATATTTATTATAGTTCTAGCTATAATAACTGCATAATATGGGTAATAATGCATGTTATATTGATAATAATATAAGTAATAAGTATAATTATTACAGTTCTAGCGATAATAACTCCATTATATGGGTAATAATGCATGTTATATTGATAATAATATAAGTTATGAGTATAATTATTACAGTTCTAGCGATAATAACTCCATTATATGGGCAATAATGCATGTTATATTGATAATAATATAAGTAATAAGTATATTTATTACAGTTCTATCGATAAAAACTGCATAATATGGGTAATAATGCATGTTATAGTGATGACAATAAAAGTAATACGTATATTTATTATAGTTCTAGCGATAATAACTGCATAACATGGGTAATAATGCATGTGACATTGATAATATCGGGAGAGATAAGTATAATTATTACAGTTCTAGCGATAATAACTCCATTATATGGGTAATAATGCATGTTATATTGATAATAATATAAGTAATAAGTATAATTACTACAGTTCTAGCAATAATAACTGCATTATATGGGTAATAACGCATGTTATATTGATAATAATATAAGTAATAAGTATAATTATTACAGTTCTAGCGATAATAACTGCATTATATGCGTAATAATGCATGTTGTATTGATAATATCGGGAGTAATAAGTATAATTATTACAGTTCCAGCGATAAGAACTGCATTATATGCGTAATAATGCATGTTATATTGATAATAATAAAAGTAAGAAATATACTTAATACAGTTCTATCGATAATATCGGGAGTAATAAGTATAATTATTACAGTTCTAGCGATAATACTAGTAAAATATGGCTAAGAGTGCCTGTTATACTGATAATAATAAAAGTAATAAGTATTTTTATTATACTTCTGTCGATAATAACTGCATTCTATGGGTAATAGTGCATGTTATATTGATAATAATATAAGTAGTAAGTATAATTATTACAGTTCTAGCCATAATAACTGCATAATATGGGTAATAATGCACGTTATATTGCTAATAATATAAGTAATAAGTATAGTAGTTACAGTTCTAGCGATAATAACTGCATTACATGCGTAATAATGCATGTTATATTGATAATATCGGGAGTAATAAGTATGATTATTACAGTTCTAGCCATAATAACTGCATAATATGGGTAATAATGCACGTTATATTGCTAATAATATAAGTAATAAGTATAATAGTTACAGTTCTAGCGATAATAACTGCATTATATGGGTAAGAATGCATGTTATATTGATAATATCGGGAGTAATAGGTATAATTATTATAGTTCTAGCGATAATACTAGTAAAATATGGCTAAGAGTGCCTGTTATATTGATAATAATAAAAGTAATAAGTATATTTATTATACTTCTTTCAATAATAACTGCATTATATGGGTAGTAGTGCATGTTACATTGATAATAATAAAAGTAATAAGTGTAATTATTACAGTTCTAGCGATAATAACACCATTATATGGGTAACAATGCATGTTATATTGATAATAATATAAGTAATAAGTACAATTATTACAGTTCTAGCGATAATAACTGCATTATATGGGTAATAATGCATGTTATATTGATAATAATAAAAGTAATGAGTATACTTATTATAGTTCTATCGATAATAACTGCATAATATGGGTAGTAATGGATGTTATATTGACAATATCGGGAGTAATAAGTATAATTATTATAGTTCTAGCGATAATAATTGTACAATATGGCTAATAGTGCATGTTATATTGATAATAATAAAAGTAATAAGTATATTTATTACAGTTCTATCGATAATAACTGCATAATATGGGTAATAATGCATGTTATATTGATAATAATATAAGTAATGAGAATAATTATTACACTTCTAGCGATAATAACTCCATTATATGGGTAATAATGCATGTTATATTGATAATGATATAAGTAATAAGCATATCTATTACAGTTCTAGCTATAATAACTGCATTATATGGGTAATAATGGATGTTATATTGATAATACCGGGAGTAATAAGTACAATTATTACAGTCCTAGCGATAATACTAGTAAAATATGGCTAAGAGTGCCTGTTATATTGATAATAATAAAAGTAATAAGTATATTTATTATACTTCTGTCGTTGATAACTGCATTATATGAGTAATAGTGCATGTTATATTGAGAATAATATAAGTAATAAATATAATTATTACAGTTCTAGCGATAAAAACTGCATAATATGGACGATAATGCACGTTATATTGCTAATAGTATAAGTAATACGTATAATTATTACAGTTCTAGCGATAATAACTGCATTATATGGGTAATAATGCATTTATATTGATAATAGTAAAAGTAATAAGTATATTTATTATAGTTCTATCGATAATAACTGCATTATATGCGTAATAATGCATGTTATATTGATGATAAAAAAAGTAATACGTATATTTATTATAGTTCTAGCTATAATAACTGCATAATATGGGTAATAATGCATGTTATATTGATAATAATATAAGTAATAAGTATAATTATTACAGTTCTAGCGATAATAACTCCATTATATGGGTAATAATGCATGTTATATTGATAATAATATAAGTTATGAGTATAATTATTACAGTTCTAGCGATAATAACTCCATTATATGGGCAATAGTGCACGTTATATTGCTAATAGTGTAAGTAATACGTATAATTATTACAGTTCTAGCGATAATAACTGCATTATATGGGTAATAATGCATGTTATATTGATAATAGTAAAAGTAATAAGTATATTTATTATAGTTCTATCGATAATAACTGCATTATATGCGTAATAATGCATGTTATATTGATGATAAAAAAAGTAATACGTATATTTATTATAGTTCTAGCTATAATAACTGCATAATATGGGTAATAATGCATGTGATATTGATAATATCGGGAGTGATAAGTATAATTATTACAGTTCTAGCGATAATAACACCATTATATGGGTAATAATGCATGTTATATTGATAATAATATAAGTAATAAGTATAATTACTACAGTTCTAGCAATAATAACTGCATTATATGGGTAATAATGCATGTTATATTGATAATAATATAAGTAATGAGTATAATTATTACAGTTCTTGCGATAATAACTCCATTATATGGGTAATAATGCATGTTAGATTGATAATAATATAAGTAATAAGTATAATTATTACAGTTCTAGCGATAATAACTGCATAATATGGGTAATAATGCACGCTATATTGCTAATCATATAAGTAATAAGTATAGTTATTACAGTTCTAGCGATAATAACTCCATTATATGGATAACAATGCATGTCATATTGATAATATCGGGAGTAATAAGTATAATTATTATAGTTCTAGCGATAATAATTGTACAATATGGCTAATAGTGCATGTTATATTGATAATAATATAAGTAATAAGTATATTTATTACAGTTCTATCGATAATAACTGCATAATATGGGTAATAATGCATGTTATATTGATGACAGTAAAAGTAATACGTATATTTATTATAGTTCTAGCGATAATAACTGCATTATATGTGTAATAATGCATGTTATATTGATAATAATATAAGTAATAAGTATAATTATTACAGTTCTAGCGATAATAACTCCATTATATGGATAACAATGCATGTCATATTGATAATATCGGGAGAAATAAGTATAATTATTATAGTTCTAGCGATAATAATTGTACAATATGGCTAATAGTGCATGTTATATTGATAATAATAAAAGTAATACGTATATTTATTATAGTTCTAGCGATAATAACTGCATTATATGTGTAATAATGCATGTTATATTGATAATAATATAAGTAATAAGTATAATTATTACAGTTCTAGCGATAATAACTGCATTATATGCGTAATAATGCATGTTATATTGATAATATCGGGAGTAATAAGTATGATTATTACAGTTCTAGCCATAATAACTGCATAATATGGGTAATAATGCACGTTATATTGCTAATAATATAAGTAATAAGTATAATAGTTACAGTTCTAGCGATAATAACTGCATTATATGGGTAAGAATGCATGTTATATTGATAATAATATAAGTAATAAGTATAATTATTACAGTTCTAGCGATAATAACACCATTATATGGGTAATAATGCATGTTATATTGATAATAATATAAGTAATAAGTATAGTTATTACAGTTCTAGCGATAATAACTGCATAATATGGGTAATAATGCACGTTATATTGCTAATAATATAAGTAATAAATATAATTATTACAGTTCTAGCGATAATAACTCCATTATATGGATAATAATGCATGTCATATTGATAATATCGGGAGTAATAAGTATAATTATTATAGTTCTAGCGATAATAATTGTACAATATGGCTAATAGTGCATGTTATATTGATAATAATAAAAGTAATAAGTATATTTATTACAGTTCTATCGATAATAACTGCATAATATGGGTAATAATGCATGTTATATTGATAATAATATAAGTAATGAGTATAATTATTACACTTCTAGCGATAATAACTCCATTATATGGGTAATAATGCATGTTATATTGATAATGATATAAGTAATAAGTATATCTATTACAGTTCTAGCTATAATAACTGCATTATATGGGTAATAATGGATGTTATATTGATAATATCGGGAGTAATAAGTACAATTAATACAGTCCTAGCGATAATACTAGTAAAATATGGCTAAGAGTGCCTGTTATATTGATAATAATAAAAGTAATAAGTATATTTATTATACTTCTGTCGTTGATAACTGCATTATATGAGTAATAGTGCATGTTATATTGAGAATAATATAAGTAATAAATATAATTATTACAGTTCTAGCGATAATAACTGCATAATATGGACGATAATGCACGTTATATTGCTAATAGTATAAGTAATACGTATAATTATTACAGTTCTAGCGATAATAACTGCATTATATGGGTAATAATGCATTTATATTGATAATAGTAAAAGTAATAAGTATATTTATTATAGTTCTATCGATAATAACTGCATTATATGCGTAATAATGCATGTTATATTGATGATAAAAAAAGTAATACGTATATTTATTATAGTTCTAGCTATAATAACTGCATAATATGGGTAATAATGCATGTTATATTGATAATAATATAAGTAATAAGTATAATTATTACAGTTCTAGCGATAATAACTCCATTATATGGGTAATAATGCATGTTATATTGATAATAATATAAGTTATGAGTATAATTATTACAGTTCTAGCGATAATAACTCCATTATATGGGCAATAATGCATGTTATATTGATAATAATATAAGTAATAAGTATATTTATTACAGTTCTATCGATAAAAACTGCATAATATGGGTAATAATGCATGTTATAGTGATGACAATAAAAGTAATACGTATATTTATTATAGTTCTAGCGATAATAACTGCATAACATGGGTAATAATGCATGTGACATTGATAATATCGGGAGAGATAAGTATAATTATTACAGTTCTAGCGATAATAACTCCATTATATGGGTAATAATGCATGTTATATTGATAATAATATAAGTAATAAGTATAATTACTACAGTTCTAGCAATAATAACTGCATTATATGGGTAATAACGCATGTTATATTGATAATAATATAAGTAATAAGTATAATTATTACAGTTCTAGCGATAATAACTGCATTATATGCGTAATAATGCATGTTGTATTGATAATATCGGGAGTAATAAGTATAATTATTACAGTTCCAGCGATAAGAACTGCATTATATGCGTAATAATGCATGTTATATTGATAATAATAAAAGTAAGAAATATACTTAATACAGTTCTATCGATAATATCGGGAGTAATAAGTATAATTATTACAGTTCTAGCGATAATACTAGTAAAATATGGCTAAGAGTGCCTGTTATACTGATAATAATAAAAGTAATAAGTATTTTTATTATACTTCTGTCGATAATAACTGCATTCTATGGGTAATAGTGCATGTTATATTGATAATAATATAAGTAGTAAGTATAATTATTACAGTTCTAGCCATAATAACTGCATAATATGGGTAATAATGCACGTTATATTGCTAATAATATAAGTAATAAGTATAGTAGTTACAGTTCTAGCGATAATAACTGCATTACATGCGTAATAATGCATGTTATATTGATAATATCGGGAGTAATAAGTATGATTATTACAGTTCTAGCCATAATAACTGCATAATATGGGTAATAATGCACGTTATATTGCTAATAATATAAGTAATAAGTATAATAGTTACAGTTCTAGCGATAATAACTGCATTATATGGGTAAGAATGCATGTTATATTGATAATATCGGGAGTAATAGGTATAATTATTATAGTTCTAGCGATAATACTAGTAAAATATGGCTAAGAGTGCCTGTTATATTGATAATAATAAAAGTAATAAGTATATTTATTATACTTCTTTCAATAATAACTGCATTATATGGGTAGTAGTGCATGTTACATTGATAATAATAAAAGTAATAAGTGTAATTATTACAGTTCTAGCGATAATAACACCATTATATGGGTAACAATGCATGTTATATTGATAATAATATAAGTAATAAGTACAATTATTACAGTTCTAGCGATAATAACTGCATTATATGGGTAATAATGCATGTTATATTGATAATAATATAAGTAATGAGTATACTTATTATAGTTCTATCGATAATAACTGCATAATATGGGTAGTAATGGATGTTATATTGACAATGTCGGGAGTTATAAGTATAATTATTACAGTTCTAGCGATAATACAAGTAAAATAAGGCTAAGAGTGCCTGTTATATTGATAATAATAAAAGTAATAAGTATATTTATTATACTTCTGTCGATAATAACTGCATTATATGGGTAATAATGCATGTTATATTGATAATAATATAAGTAATAAGTATAATTATTACAGTTCTAGCGATAATAACACCATTATATGGGTAATAATGCATGTTATATTGATAATAATATAAGTAATAAGTATAGTTATTACAGTTCTAGCGATAATAACTGCATAATATGGGTAATAATGCACGTTATATTGCTAATAATATAAGTAATAAATATAATTATTACAGTTCTAGCGATAATAACTCCATTATATGGATAATAATGCATGTCATATTGATAATATCGGGAGTAATAAGTATAATTATTATAGTTCTAGCGATAATAATTGTACAATATGGCTAATAGTGCATGTTATATTGATAATAATAAAAGTAATAAGTATATTTATTACAGTTCTATCGATAATAACTGCATAATATGGGTAATAATGCATGTTATATTGATAATAATATAAGTAATGAGAATAATTATTACACTTCTAGCGATAATAACTCCATTATATGGGTAATAATGCATGTTATATTGATAATGATATAAGTAATAAGCATATCTATTACAGTTCTAGCTATAATAACTGCATTATATGGGTAATAATGGATGTTATATTGATAATACCGGGAGTAATAAGTACAATTATTACAGTCCTAGCGATAATACTAGTAAAATATGGCTAAGAGTGCCTGTTATATTGATAATAATAAAAGTAATAAGTATATTTATTATACTTCTGTCGTTGATAACTGCATTATATGAGTAATAGTGCATGTTATATTGAGAATAATATAAGTAATAAATATAATTATTACAGTTCTAGCGATAATAACTGCATAATATGGACGATAATGCACGTTATATTGCTAATAGTATAAGTAATACGTATAATTATTACAGTTCTAGCGATAATAACTGCATTATATGGGTAATAATGCATTTATATTGATAATAGTAAAAGTAATAAGTATATTTATTATAGTTCTATCGATAATAACTGCATTATATGCGTAATAATGCATGTTATATTGATGATAAAAAAAGTAATACGTATATTTATTATAGTTCTAGCTATAATAACTGCATAATATGGGTAATAATGCATGTTATATTGATAATAATATAAGTAATAAGTATAATTATTACAGTTCTAGCGATAATAACTCCATTATATGGGTAATAATGCATGTTATATTGATAATAATATAAGTTATGAGTATAATTATTACAGTTCTAGCGATAATAACTCCATTATATGGGCAATAATGCACGTTATATTGCTAATAGTGTAAGTAATACGTATAATTATTACAGTTCTAGCGATAATAACTGCATTATATGGGTAATAATGCATGTTATATTGATAATAGTAAAAGTAATAAGTATATTTATTATAGTTCTATCGATAATAACTGCATTATATGCGTAATAATGCATGTTATATTGATGATAAAAAAAGTAATACGTATATTTATTATAGTTCTAGCTATAATAACTGCATAATATGGGTAATAATGCATGTGATATTGATAATATCGGGAGTGATAAGTATAATTATTACAGTTCTAGCGATAATAACACCATTATATGGGTAATAATGCATGTTATATTGATAATAATATAAGTAATAAGTATAATTACTACAGTTCTAGCAATAATAACTGCATTATATGGGTAATAATGCATGTTATATTGATAATAATATAAGTAATGAGTATAATTATTACAGTTCTAGCGATAATAACTCCATTATATGGGTAATAATGCATGTTAGATTGATAATAATATAAGTAATAAGTATAATTATTACAGTTCTAGCGATAATAACTGCATAATATGGGTAATAATGCACGCTATATTGCTAATCATATAAGTAATAAGTATAGTTATTACAGTTCTAGCGATAATAACTCCATTATATGGATAACAATGCATGTCATATTGATAATATCGGGAGTAATAAGTATAATTATTATAGTTCTAGCGATAATAATTGTACAATATGGCTAATAGTGCATGTTATATTGATAATAATATAAGTAATAAGTATATTTATTACAGTTCTATCGATAATAACTGCATAATATGGGTAATAATGCATGTTATATTGATGACAATAAAAGTAATACGTATATTTATTATAGTTCTAGCGATAATAACTGCATTATATGTGTAATAATGCATGTTATATTGATAATAATATAAGTAATAAGTATAATTATTACAGTTCTAGCGATAATAACTGCATTATATGCGTAATAATGCATGTTATATTGATAATGTCGGGAGTAATAAGTATAATTATTACAGTTCTAGCCATAATAACTGCATAATATGGGTAATAATGCACGTTATATTGCTAATAATATAAGTAATAAGTATAATAGTTACAGTTCTAGCGATAATAACTGCATAATATGGGTAATAATGCATGTTATAGTGATGACAATAAAAGTAATACGTATATTTATTATAGTTCTAGCGATAATAACTGCATAACATGGGTAATAATGCATGTGACATTGATAATATCGGGAGAGATAAGTATAATTATTACAGTTCTAGCGATAATAACTCCATTATATGGGTAATAATGCATGTTATATTGATAATAATATAAGTAATAAGTATAATTACTACAGTTCTAGCAATAATAACCGCATTATATGGGTAATAATGCATGTTATATTGATAATAATATAAGTAATAAGTACAATTATTACAGTTCTAGCGATAATAACTGCATAATATGGGTAATAATGCACGTTATATTGCTAATAATATAAGTAATAAGTATAATTATTACAGTTCTAGCGATAATAACTCCATTATATGGATAACAATGCATGTCATATTGATAATATCGGGAGAAATAAGTATAATTATTATAGTTCTAGCGATAATAATTGTACAATATGGCTAATAGTGCATGTTATATTGATAATAATAAAAGTAATACGTATATTTATTATAGTTCTAGCGATAATAACTGCATTATATGTGTAATAATGCATGTTATATTGATAATAATATAAGTAATAAGTATAATTATTACAGTTCTAGCGATAATAACTGCATTATATGCGTAATAATGCATGTTATATTGATAATATCGGGAGTAATAAGTATGATTATTACAGTTCTAGCCATAATAACTGCATAATATGGGTAATAATGCACGTTATATTGCTAATAATATAAGTAATAAGTATAATAGTTACAGTTCTAGCGATAATAACTGCATTATATGGGTAAGAATGCATGTTATATTGATAATAATATAAGTAATAAGTATAATTATTACAGTTCTAGCGATAATAACACCATTATATGGGTAATAATGCATGTTATATTGATAATAATATAAGTAATAAGTATAGTTATTACAGTTCTAGCGATAATAACTGCATAATATGGGTAATAATGCACGTTATATTGCTAATAATATAAGTAATAAATATAATTATTACAGTTCTAGCGATAATAACTCCATTATATGGATAATAATGCATGTCATATTGATAATATCGGGAGTAATAAGTATAATTATTATAGTTCTAGCGATAATAATTGTACAATATGGCTAATAGTGCATGTTATATTGATAATAATAATAGTAATAAGTATATTTATTACAGTTCTATCGATAATAACTGCATAATATGGGTAATAATGCATGTTATATTGATAATAATATAAGTAATGAGTATAATTATTACACTTCTAGCGATAATAACTCCATTATATGGGTAATAATGCATGTTATATTGATAATGATATAAGTAATAAGTATATCTATTACAGTTCTAGCTATAATAACTGCATTATATGGGTAATAATGGATGTTATATTGATAATATCGGGAGTAATAAGTACAATTAATACAGTCCTAGCGATAATACTAGTAAAATATGGCTAAGAGTGCCTGTTATATTGATAATAATAAAAGTAATAAGTATATTTATTATACTTCTGTCGTTGATAACTGCATTATATGAGTAATAGTGCATGTTATATTGAGAATAATATAAGTAATAAATATAATTATTACAGTTCTAGCGATAATAACTGCATAATATGGACGATAATGCACGTTATATTGCTAATAGTATAAGTAATACGTATAATTATTACAGTTCTAGCGATAATAACTGCATTATATGGGTAATAATGCATTTATATTGATAATAGTAAAAGTAATAAGTATATTTATTATAGTTCTATCGATAATAACTGCATTATATGCGTAATAATGCATGTTATATTGATGATAAAAAAAGTAATACGTATATTTATTACAGTTCTAGCGATAATAACTCCATTATATGGGTAATAATGCATGTTATATTGATAATAATATAAGTAATAAGTATAATTACTACAGTTCTAGCAATAATAACTGCATTATATGGGTAATAACGCATGTTATATTGATAATAATATAAGTAATAAGTATAATTATTACAGTTCTAGCGATAATAACTGCATTATATGCGTAATAATGCATGTTGTATTGATAATATCGGGAGTAATAAGTATAATTATTACAGTTCCAGCGATAAGAACTGCATTATATGCGTAATAATGCATGTTATATTGATAATAATAAAAGTAAGAAATATACTTAATACAGTTCTATCGATAATATCGGGAGTAATAAGTATAATTATTACAGTTCTAGCGATAATACTAGTAAAATATGGCTAAGAGTGCCTGTTATACTGATAATAATAAAAGTAATAAGTATTTTTATTATACTTCTGTCGATAATAACTGCATTCTATGGGTAATAGTGCATGTTATATTGATAATAATATAAGTAGTAAGTATAATTATTACAGTTCTAGCCATAATAACTGCATAATATGGGTAATAATGCACGTTATATTGCTAATAATATAAGTAATAAGTATAGTAGTTACAGTTCTAGCGATAATAACTGCATTACATGCGTAATAATGCATGTTATATTGATAATATCGGGAGTAATAAGTATGATTATTACAGTTCTAGCCATAATAACTGCATAATATGGGTAATAATGCACGTTATATTGCTAATAATATAAGTAATAAGTATAATAGTTACAGTTCTAGCGATAATAACTGCACTATATGGGTAAGAATGCATGTTATATTGATAATATCGGGAGTAATAGGTATAATTATTATAGTTCTAGCGATAATACTAGTAAAATATGGCTAAGAGTGCCTGTTATATTGATAATAATAAAAGTAATAAGTATATTTATTATACTTCTTTCAATAATAACTGCATTATATGGGTAGTAGTGCATGTTACATTGATAATAATAAAAGTAATAAGTGTAATTATTACAGTTCTAGCGATAATAACACCATTATATGGGTAACAATGCATGTTATATTGATAATAATATAAGAAATAAGTACAATTATTACAGTTCTAGCGATAATAACTGCATTATATGGGTAATAATGCATGTTATATTGATAATAATAAAAGTAATGAGTATACTTATTATAGTTCTATCGATAATAACTGCATAATATGGGTAGTAATGGATGTTATATTGACAATATCGGGAGTTATAAGTATAATTATTACAGTTCTAGCGATAATACAAGTAAAATAAGGCTAAGAGTGCCTGTTATATTGATAATAATAAAAGTAATAAGTATATTTATTATACTTCTGTCGATAATAACTGCATTATATGGGTAATAATGCATGTTATATTGATAATAATATAAGTAATAAGTATAATTATTACAGTTCTAGCGATAATAACACCATTATATGGGTAATAATGCATGTTATATTGATAATAATATAAGTAATAAGTATAGTTATTACAGTTCTAGCGATAATAACTGCATAATATGGGTAATAATGCACGTTATATTGCTAATAATATAAGTAATAAATATAATTATTACAGTTCTAGCGATAATAACTCCATTATATGGATAATAATGCATGTCATATTGATAATATCGGGAGTAATAAGTATAATTATTATAGTTCTAGCGATAATAATTGTACAATATGGCTAATAGTGCATGTTATATTGATAATAATAAAAGTAATAAGTATATTTATTACAGTTCTATCGATAATAACTGCTTAATATGGGTAATAATGCATGTTATATTGATAATAATATAAGTAATGAGAATAATTATTACACTTCTAGCGATAATAACTCCATTATATGGGTAATAATGCATGTTATATTGATAATGATATAAGTAATAAGCATATCTATTACAGTTCTAGCTATAATAACTGCATTATATGGGTAATAATGGATGTTATATTGATAATACCGGGAGTAATAAGTACAATTATTACAGTCCTAGCGATAATACTAGTAAAATATGGCTAAGAGTGCCTGTTATATTGATAATAATAAAAGTAATAAGTATATTTATTATACTTCTGTCGTTGATAACTGCATTATATGAGTAATAGTGCATGTTATATTGAGAATAATATAAGTAATAAATATAATTATTACAGTTCTAGCGATAATAACTGCATAATATGGACGATAATGCACGTTATATTGCTAATAGTATAAGTAATACGTATAATTATTACAGTTCTAGCGATAATAACTGCATTATATGGGTAATAATGCATTTATATTGATAATAGTAAAAGTAATAAGTATATTTATTATAGTTCTATCGATAATAACTGCATTATATGCGTAATAATGCATGTTATATTGATGATAAAAAAAGTAATACGTATATTTATTATAGTTCTAGCTATAATAACTGCATAATATGGGTAATAATGCATGTTATATTGATAATAATATAAGTAATAAGTATAATTATTACAGTTCTAGCGATAATAACTCCATTATACGGGTAATAATGCATGTTATATTGATAATAATATAAGTTATGAGTATAATTATTACAGTTCTAGCGATAATAACTCCATTATATGGGCAATAATGCACGTTATATTGCTACTAGTGTAAGTAATACGTATAATTATTACAGTTCTAGCGATAATAACTGCATTATATGGGTAATAATGCATGTTATATTGATAATAGTAAAAGTAATAAGTATATTTATTATAGTTCTATCGATAATAACTGCATTATATGCGTAATAATGCATGTTATATTGATGATAAAAAAAGTAATACGTATATTTATTATAGTTCTAGCTATAATAACTGCATAATATGGGTAATAATGCATGTGATATTGATAATATCGGGAGTGATAAGTATAATTATTACAGTTCTAGCGATAATAACACCATTATATGGGTAATAATGCATGTTATATTGATAATAATATAAGTAATAAGTATAATTACTACAGTTCTAGCAATAATAACTGCATTATATGGGTAATAATGCATGTTATATTGATAATAATATAAGTAATGAGTATAATTATTACAGTTCTAGCGATAATAACTCCATTATATGGGTAATAATGCATGTTAGATTGATAATAATATAAGTAATAAGTATAATTATTACAGTTCTAGCGATAATAACTGCATAATATGGGTAATAATGCACGCTATATTGCTAATCATATAAGTAATAAGTATAGTTATTACAGTTCTAGCGATAATAACTCCATTATATGGATAACAATGCATGTCATATTGATAATATCGGGAGTAATAAGTATAATTATTATAGTTCTAGCGATAATAATTGTACAATATGGCTAATAGTGCATGTTATATTGATAATAATATAAGTAATAAGTATATTTATTACAGTTCTATCGATAATAACTGCATAATATGGGTAATAATGCATGTTATATTGATGACAATAAAAGTAATACGTATATTTATTATAGTTCTAGCGATAATAACTGCATTATATGTGTAATAATGCATGTTATATTGATAATAATATAAGTAATAAGTATAATTATTACAGTTCTAGCGATAATAACTGCATTATATGCGTAATAATGCATGTTATATTGATAATATCGGGAGTAATAAGTATAATTATTACAGTTCTAGCCATAATAACTGCATAATATGGGTAATAATGCACGTTATATTGCTAATAATATAAGTAATAAGTATAATAGTTACAGTTCTAGCGATAATAACTGCATAATATGGGTAATAATGCATGTTATAGTGATGACAATAAAAGTAATACGTATATTTATTATAGTTCTAGCGATAATAACTGCATAACATGGGTAATAATGCATGTGACATTGATAATATCGGGAGAGATAAGTATAATTATTACAGTTCTAGCGATAATAACTCCATTATATGGGTAATAATGCATGTTATATTGATAATAATATAAGTAATAAGTATAATTACTACAGTTCTAGCAATAATAACTGCATTATATGGGTAATAATGCATGTTATATTGATAATAATATAAGTAATAAGTACAATTATTACAGTTCTAGCGATAATAACTGCATAATATGGGTAATAATGCACGTTATATTGCTAATAATATAAGTAATACGTATAATTATTACAGTTCTAGCGATAATACTAGTAAAATATGGCTAAGAGTGCCTGTTATACTGATAATAATAAAAGTAATAAGTATTTTTATTATACTTCTGTCGATAATAACTGCATTCTATGGGTAATAGTGCATGTTATATTGATAATAATATAAGTAGTAAGTATAATTATTACAGTTCTAGCCATAATAACTGCATAATATGGGTAATAATGCACGTTATATTGCTAATAATATAAGTAATAAGTCTAGTAGTTACAGTTCTAGCGATAATAACTGCATTATATGGGTAATAATGCATGTTATATTGACAATAATAAAAGTAAAAAGTATATTTAATACAGTTCTATCGATAATAACTGCATAATATGGGTAGTAATGGATGTTATATTGATAATATCGGGAGTTATAAGTATAATTATTACAGTTCCAGCGATAAGAACTGCATTATATGGGTAATAATGGATGTTATATTGATAATATCGGGAGTAATAAGTATAATTATTACAGTCCTAGCGTTAATACTAGTAAAATATGGCTAAGAGTGCCTGTTATATTGATAATAATAAAAGTAATAAGGATATTTATTATACTTCTGTCGATAATAACTGCATTATATGAGTAATAGTGCATGTTATATTGATAATAATAAAAGTAATACGTATATTTATTATAGTTCTATCGATAATAACTGCATAATATGTGTAATAATGCATGTTATATTGATGATAATGAAAGTAGTAAGTATATTTATTACAGTTCTATCGGTAATAAATGCATAATATGTGTAATAATGCATGTTACATTTATCATAATAAAAGTACTAAGTATATTGATTACAATTCTAGCGATAATAACTGCATAATATGGACGATAATGCACGTTATATTGCTAATAGTGTAAGTAATACGTATAATTATTACAGTTCTAGCGATAATAACTGCATTATATGGGTAATAATGCATGTTATATTGATAATAGTAAAAGTAATAAGTATATTTATTATAGTTCTATCGATAATAACTGCATTATATGCGTAATAATGCATGTTATATTGATGATAAAAAAAGTAATACGTATATTTATTATAGTTCTAGCTATAATAACTGCATAATATGGGTAATAATGCATGTTATATTGATAATAATATAAGTAATAAGTATAATTATTACAGTTCTAGCGATAATAACTGCATAATATGGGTAATAATGCATGTTATAGTGATGACAATAAAAGTAATACGTATATTTATTATAGTTCTAGCGATAATAACTGCATAACATGGGTAATAATGCATGTGATATTGATAATATCGGGAGTGATAAGTATAATTATTACAGTTCTAGCGATAATAACACCATTATATGGGTAATAATGCATGTTATATTGATAATAATATAAGTAATAAGTATAATTACTACAGTTCTAGCGATAATAACTGCATTATATGGGTAATAATGCATGTTATATTGATAATAATATAAGTAATGAGTATAATTATTACAGTTCTAGCGATAATAACTCCATTATATGGGTAATAATGCATGTTATATGGATAATAATATAAGTAATAAGTACAATTATTAAAGTTCTAGCGATAATAACTCCATTATATGGGTAATAATGCACGTTATATTGCTAATAATATAAGTAATAAGTATAATTATTACAGTTCTAGCGATAATAACTCCATTATATGGATAACAATGCATGTCATATTGATAATATCGGGAGTAATAAGTATAATTATTATAGTTCTAGCGATAATAATTGTACAATATGGCTAATAGTGCATGTTATATTGATAATAATAAAAGTAATACGTATATTTATTATAGTTCTAGCGATAATAACTGCATTATATGTGTAATAATGCATGTTATATTGATAATAATATAAGTAATAAGTATAATTATTACAGTTCTAGCGATAATAACTGCATTATATGCGTAATAATGCATGTTATATTGATAATATCGGGAGTAATAAGTATAATTATTACAGTTCTAGCCATAATAACTGCATAATATGGGTAATAATGCACGTTATATTGCTAATAATATAAGTAATAAGTATAATAGTTACAGTTCTAGCGATAATAACTGCATAATATGGGTAATAATGCATGTTATAGTGATGACAATAAAAGTAATACGTATATTTATTATAGTTCTAGCGATAATAACTGCATAACATGGGTAATAATGCATGTGATATTGATAATATCGGGAGTGATAAGTATAATTATTACAGTTCTAGCGATAATAACACCATTATATGGGTAATAATGCATGTTATATTGATAATAATATAAGTAATAAGTATAATTACTACAGTTCTAGCGATAATAACTGCATTATATGGGTAATAATGCATGTTATATTGATAATAATATAAGTAATGAGTATAATTATTACAGTTCTAGCGATAATAACTCCATTATATGGGTAATAATGCATGTTATATGGATAATAATATAAGTAATAAGTACAATTATTACAGTTCTAGCGATAATAACTCCATTATATGGGTAATAATGCACGTTATATTGCTAATAATATAAGTAATAAGTATAATTATTACAGTTCTAGCGATAATAACTCCATTATATGGATAACAATGCATGTCATATTGATAATATCGGGAGTAATAAGTATAATTATTATAGTTCTAGCGATAATAATTGTACAATATGGCTAATAGTGCATGTTATATTGATAATAATAAAAGTAATACGTATATTTATTATAGTTCTAGCGATAATAACTGCATTATATGTGTAATAATGCATGTTATATTGATAATAATATAAGTAATAAGTATAATTATTACAGTTCTAGCGATAATAACTGCATTATATGCGTAATAATGCATGTTATATTGATAATATCGGGAGTAATAAGTATAATTATTACAGTTCTAGCCATAATAACTGCATAATATGGGTAATAATGCACGTTATATTGCTAATAATATAAGTAATAAGTATAATAGTTACAGTTCTAGCGATAATAACTGCATAATATGGGTAATAATGCATGTTATAGTGATGACAATAAAAGTAATACGTATATTTATTATAGTTCTAGCGATAATAACTGCATAACATGGGTAATAATGCATGTGATATTGATAATATCGGGAGCGATAAGTATAATTATTACAGTTCTAGCGATAATAACACCATTATATGGGTAATAATGCATGTTATATTGATAATAATATAAGTAATAAGTATAATTACTACAGTTCTAGCGATAATAACTGCATTATATGGGTAATAATGCATGTTATATTGATAATAATATAAGTAATGAGTATAATTATTACAGTTCTAGCGATAATAACTCCATTATATGGGTAATAATGCATGTTATATGGATAATAATATAAGTAATAAGTACAATTATTACAGTTCTAGCGATAATAACTCCATTATATGGGTAATAATGCACGTTATATTGCTAATAATATAAGTAATAAGTATAATTATTTCAGTTCTAGCGATAATAACTCCATTATATGGATAACAATGCATGTCATATTGATAATATCGGGAGTAATAAGTATAATTATTATAGTTCTAGCGATAATAATTGTACAATATGGCTAATAGTGCATGTTATATTGATAATAATAAAAGTAATACGTATATTTATTATAGTTCTATCGATAATAACTGCATAATATGTGTAATAATGCATGTTATATTGATGATAATGAAAGTAGTAAGTATATTTATTACAGTTCTATCGGTAATAAATGCATAATATGTGTAATAATGCATGTTACATTTATCATAATAAAAGTACTATGTATATTGATTACAATTCTAGCGATAATAACTGCATAATATGGACGATAATGCACGTTATATTGCTAATAGTGTAAGTAATACGTATAATTATTACAGTTCTAGCGATAATAACTGCATTATATGGGTAATAATGCATGTTATATTGATAATAGTAAAAGTAATAAGTATATTTATTATAGTTCTATCGATAATAACTGCATTATATGCGTAATAATGCATGTTATATTGATGATAAAAAAAGTAATACGTATATTTATTATAGTTCTAGCTATAATAACCGCATAATATGGGTAATAATGCATGTTATATTGATAATAATATAAGTAATAAGTATAATTATTACAGTTCTAGCATTAATAACTGCATAATATGGGTAATAATGCATGTTATAGTGATGACAATAAAAGTAATACGTATATTTATTATAGTTCTAGCGATAATAACTGCATAACATGGTTAATAATGCATGTGATATTGATAATATCGGGAGTGATAAGTATAATTATTACAGTTCTAGCGATAATAACACCATTATATGGGTAATAATGCATGTTATATTGATAATAATATAAGTAATAAGTATAATTACTACAGTTCTAGCGATAATAACTGCATTATATGGGTAATAATGCATGTTATATTGATAATAATATAAGTAATGAGTATAATTATTACAGTTCTAGCGATAATAACTCCATTATATGGGTAATAATGCATGTTATATGGATAATAATATAAGTAATAAGTACAATTATTACAGTTCTAGCGATAATAACTCCATTATATGGGTAATAATGCATGTTATATTGATAATAATATAAGTGATGAGTATAATTATTACAGTTCTAGCGATAATAACTCCATTATATGGGTAATAATGCATGTTATATTGATAATATCGGGAGAAATAAGTATAATTATTATAGTTCTAGCGATAATAATTGTACAATATGGCTAATAGTGCATGTTATATTGATAATAATATAAGTAATAAGTATATTTATTACAGTTCTATCGATAATAACTGCATAATATGGGTAATAATGCATGTTATATTGATGACAATAAAAGTAATACGTATATTTATTATAGTTCTAGCGATAATAACTGCATTATATGGGTAATAATGCACGTTATATTGCTAATAATATAAGTAATAAGTATAATTATTACAGTTCTAGCGATAATAACTCCATTATATGGATAACAATGCATGTCATATTGATAATATCGGGAGTAATAAGTATAATTATTATAGTTCTAGCCATAATAATTGTACAATATGGCTAATAGTGCATGTTATATTGATAATAACAAAAGTAATACGTATATTTATTATAGTTCTAGCGATAATAACTGCATTATATGTGTAATAATGCATGTTATATTGATAATAATATAAGTAATAAGTATAATTATTACAGTTCTAGCGATAATAACTGCATTATATGCGTAATAATGCATGTTATATTGATAATATCGGGAGTAATAAGTATAATTATTACAGTTCTAGCCATAATAACTGCATAATATGGGTAATAATGCACGTTATATTGCTAATAATATAAGTAATAAGTATAATAGTTACAGTTCTAGCGATAATAACTGCATAATATGGGTAATAATGCATGTTATAGTGATGACAATAAAAGTAATACGTATATTTATTATAGTTCTAGCGATAATAACTGCATAACATGGGTAATAATGCATGTGACATTGATAATATCGGGAGAGATAAGTATAATTATTACAGTTCTAGCGATAATAACTCCATTATATGGGAAATAATGCATGTTATATTGATAATAATATAAGTAATAAGTATAATTACTACAGTTCTAGCAATAATAACTGCATTATATGGGTAATAATGCATGTTATATTGATAATAATATAAGTAATAAGTACAATTATTACAGTTCTAGCGATAATAACTGCATAATATGGGTAATAATGCACGTTATATTGCTAATAATATAAGTAATACGTATAATTATTACAGTTCTAGCGATAATAACTCCATTATATGGATAATAATGCATGTCATATTGATAATATCGGGAGAAATAAGTATAATTATTATAGTTCTAGCGATAATAATTGTACAATATGGCTAATAGTGCATGTTATATTGATAATAATAAAAGTAATAAGTATATTTATTACAGTTCTATCGATAATAACTGCATAATATGGGTAATAATGCATGTTATATTGATAATAGTAAAAGTAATAAGTATATTTATTATAGTTCTATCGATAATAACTGCATTATATGCGTAATAATGCATGTTATATTGATGATAAAAAAAGTAATACGTATATTTATTATAGTTCTAGCTATAATAACTGCATAATATGGGTAATAATGCATGTTATAATGATAATAATATAAGTAATAAGTATAATTATTACAGTTCTAGCGATAATAACTCCATTATATGGGTAATAATGCATGTTATATTGATAATAATATAAGTGATGAGTATAATTATTACAGTTCTAGCGATAATAACTCCATTATATGGGTAATAATGCATATTATATTGATAATAATATAAGTAATAAGTATATTTATTACAGTTCTAGCGATAATAACTCCATTATATGGATAATAATGCATGTCATATTGATAATATCGGGAGTAATAACTAAAATTATTATAGTTCTAGCGATAATAATTGTACAGTATGGCTAATAGTGCATGTTATATTGATAATAATAAAAGTAATAAGTATATTTATTACAGTTCTATCGATAATAACTGCATAATATGGGTAATAATGCATGTTATATTGATAATAATATAAGTAATAAGTATAATTATTACAGTTCTAGCGATAATAACTGCATTATATGCGTAATAATGCATGTTATATTGATAATATCGGGAGTAATAAGTATAATTATTACAGTTCCAGCGATAAGAACTGCATTATATGCGTAATAATGCATGTTATATTGATAATAATAAAAGTAAGAAATATACTTAATACAGTTCTATCGATAATAACTGCATAATATGGGTAGTAATGGATGTTATATTGATAATATCGGGAGTTATAAGTATAATTATTACAGTTCCAGCGATAAGAACTGCATTATATGGGTAATAATGGATGTTATATTGATAATATCGGGAGTAATAAGTATAATTATTACAGTCCTAGCGTTAATACTAGTAAAATATGGCTAAGAGTGCCTGTTATATTGATAATAATAAAAGTAATAAGTATATTTATTATACTTCTGTCGATAATAACTGCATTATATGAGTAATAGTGCATGTTATATTGATAATAACAAAAGTAATACGTATATTTATTACAGTTCTATCGGTAATAAATGCATAATATGTGTAATAATGCATGTTACATTTATCATAATAAAAGTACTACGTATATTTATTACAGTTCTAGCGATAATAACTGCATAATATGGACGATAATGCACGTTATATTGCTAATAGTGTAAGTAATACGTATAATTATTACAGTTCTAGCGATAATAACTGCATAACATGGGTAATAATGCATGTGATATTGATAATATCGGGAGTAATGAGTATAATTATTACAGTTCTAGCGATAATAACTCCATTATATGGGTAATAATGCATGTTATATTGATAATAATATAAGTAATAAGTACAATTATTACAGTTCTAGCGATAATAACTGCATTATATGGGTAATAATGCATGTTATGTTGGTAATAATATAAGTAATAAGTATAATTATTACAGTTCTAGCGATAATAACTGCATAATATGGATAATAATGCACGTTATATTGCTAATAGTATAAGTAATACGTATAATTATTACAGTTCTAGCGATAATAACTGCATTAGATGGGTAATAATGCATGTTATATTGATAATATCGGGAGCAATAAGTATAATTATTATAGTTCTAGCGATAATAATAGTGCAATATGGCTAATAATGCATGTTATATTGATAATAATATAAGTAATGAGTATAATTATTACAGTTCTAGCGATAATAACTCCATTATATGGGTAATAATGCATGTTATATTGATAATAATATAAGTAATGAGTATAATTATTACAGTTCTAGCGATAATAACTCCATTATATGGGTAATAATGCATGTTATATGGATAATAATATAAGTAATAAGTACAATTATTACAGTTCTAGCGATAATAACTCCATTATATGGGTAATAATGCATGTTATATTGATAATAATATAAGTGATGAGTATAATTATTACAGTTCTAGCGATAATAACTCCATTATATGGGTAATAATGCATGTTATATTGATAATATCGGGAGAAATAAGTATAATTATTATAGTTCTAGCGATAATAATTGTACAATATGGCTAATAGTGCATGTTATATTGATGATAATATAAGTAATAAGTATATTTATTACAGTTCTATCGATAATAACTGCATAATATGGGTAATAATGCATGTTATATTGATGACAATAAAAGTAATACGTATATTTATTATAGTTCTAGCGATAATAACTGCATTATATGGGTAATAATGCACGTTATATTGCTAATAATATAAGTAATAAGTATAATTATTACAGTTCTAGCGATAATAACTCCATTATATGGATAACAATGCATGTCATATTGATAATATCGGGAGTAATAAGTATAATTATTATAGTTCTAGCGATAATAATTGTACAATATGGCTAATAGTGCATGTTATATTGATAATAATAAAAGTAATACGTATATTTATTATAGTTCTAGCGATAATAACTGCATTATATGTGTAATAATGCATGTTATATTGATAATAATATAAGTAATAAGTATAATTATTACAGTTCTAGCGAGAATAACTCCATTATATGGGTAATAATGCATGTTATATTGATAATAATATAAGTAATAAGTATAATTACTACAGTTCTAGCAATAATAACTGCATTATATGGGTAATAATGCATGTTATATTGATAATAATATAAGTAATAAGTACAATTATTACAGTTCTAGCGATAATAACTCCATTATATGGGTAATAATGCATGTTAGATTGATAATAATATAAGTAATAAGTATAATTATTACAGTTCTAGCGATAATAACTGCATAATATGGGTAATAATGCACGCTATATTGCTAATAATATAAGTCATAAGTATAGTTATTACAGTTCTAGCGATAATAACTCCATTATATGGATAACAATGCATGTCATATTGATAATATCGGGAGTAATAAGTATAATTATTATAGTTCTAGCGATAATAATTGTACAATATGGCTAATAGTGCATGTTATATTGATAATAATATAAGTAATAAGTATATTTATTACAGTTCTATCGATAATAACTGCATAATATGGGTAATAATGCATGTTATATTGATGACAATAAAAGTAATACGTATATTTATTATAGTTCTAGCGATAATAACTGCATTATATGGGTAATAATGCATGTTATATTGATAATAATATAAGTAATGAGGATAAATATTACAGTTCTAGCGATAATAACTCCATTATATGGGTAATAATGCATGTTATATTGATAATAATATAAGTAATAAGTATAGTTATTACAGTTCTAGCGATAATAACTGCATAATATGGGTAATAATGCACGTTATATTGCTAATAATATAAGTAATAAGTATAATTATTACAGTTCTAGCGATAATAACTCCATTATATGGATAATAATGCATGTCATATTGATAATATCGGGAGTAATGAGTATAATTATTATAGTTCTAGCGATAATAATTGTACAATATGGCTAATAGTGCATGTTATATTGATAATAATAAAAGTAATACGTATATTTATTATAGTTCTAGCGATAATAACTGCATTATATGTGTAATAATGCATGTTATATTGATAATAATATAAGTAATAAGTATAATTATTACAGTTCTAGCGATAATAACTGCATTATATGCGTAATAATGCATGTTATATTGATAATATCGGGAGTAATAAGTATAATTATTACAGTTCTAGCCATAATAACTGCATAATATGGGTAATAATGCACGTTATATTGCTAATAATATAAGTAATAAGTGTAATAGTTACAGTTCTAGCGATAATAACTGCATTATATGGGTAAGAATGCATGTTATATTGATAATATCGGGAGAAATAAGTATAATTATTATAGTTCTAGCGATAATACTAGTAAAATATGGCTAAGAGTGCCTGTTATATTGATAATAATAAAAGTAATAAGTATATTTATTATACTTCTGTCAATAATAACTGCATTATATGGGTAGTAGTGCATGTTACATTGATAATAATAAAAGTAATAAGTGTAATTATTACAGTTCTAGCGATAATAACAACATTATATGGGTAATAATGCATGTTATATTGATAATAATATAAGTAATAAGTACAATTATTACAATTCTAGCGATAATAACTGCATTATATGGGTAATAATGCATGTTATATTGATAATAATAAAAGTAATGAGTATATTTATTATAGTTCTATCGATAATAACTGCATAATATGTGTAGTAATAGATGTTATATTGACAATATCGGGAGTTATAAGTATAATTATTACAGTTCTAGCGATAATACTAGTAAAGTAAGGCTAAGAGTGCCTGTTATATTGATAATAATAAAAGTAATAAGTATATTTATTATACTTCTGTCGATAATAACTGCATTATATGGGTAATAATGCATGTTATATTGATAATAATATAAGTAATAAGTATAATTATTACAGTTCTAGCGATAATAACTGCATAATATGGACGATAATGCACGTTATATTGCTAATAGTATAAGTAATACGTATAATTATTACAGTTCTAGCGATAATAACTGCATTATATGGGTAATAATGCATGTTATATTGATAATAGTAAAAGGAATAAGTATATTTATTATAGTTCTATCGATAATAACTGCATTATATGCGTAATAATGCATGTTATATTGATGATAAAAAAAGTAATACGTATATTTATTATAGTTCAAGCTATAATAACTGCATAATATGGGTAATAATGCATGTTATATTGATAATAATACAAGTAATAAGTATAATTATTACAGTTCTAGCGATAATAACTCCATTATATGGGTAATAATGCATGTTATATTGATAATAATATAAGTGATGAGTATAATTATTACAGTTCTAGCGATAATAACTCCATTATATGGGTAGTAATGCATGTTATATTGATGATAAAAAAAGTAATACGTATATTTATTATAGTTCTAGCTATAATAACTGCATAATATGGGTAATAATGCATGTTATATTGATAATAATATAAGTAATAAGTATAATTATTACAGTTCTAGCGATAATAACTCCATTATATGGGTAATAATGCATGTTATATTGTTAATAATATAAGTAATGAGTATAATTATTACAGTTCTAGCGATAATAACTCCATTACATGGGTAATAATGCATGTTATATTGATAATAATATAAGTAATAAGTATAATTATTACAGTTCTAGCGATAATAACTGCATAATATGGGTAATAATGCACGTTATATTGCTAATAATATAAGTGATAAGTATAATTATTACAGTTCTAGCGATAATAACTCCATTATATGGATAATAATGCATGTCATATTGATAATATCGGGAGTAATAAGTATAATTATTATAGTTCTAGCGATAATAATTGTACAATATGGCTAATAGTGCATGTTATATTGATAATAATAAAAGTAATAAGTATATTTATTACAGTTCTATCGATAATAACTGCATAATATGGGTAATAATGCATGTTATATTGATGACAATAAAAGTAATACGTATATTTATTATAGTTCTAGCGATAATAACTGCATTATATGGGTAATAATGCACGTTATATTGCTAATAATATAAGTAATAAGTATAATTATTACAGTTCTAGCGATAATAACTCCATTATATGGATAACAATGCATGTCATATTGATAATATCGGGAGTAATAAGTATAATTATTATAGTTCTAGCGATAATAATTGTACAATATGGCTAATAGTGCATGTTATATTGATAATAATAAAAGTAATACGTATATTTATTATAGTTCTAGCGATAATAACTGCATTATATGTGTAATAATGCATGTTATATTGATAATAATATAAGTAATAAGTATAATTATTACAGTTCTAGCGATAATAACTGCATTATATGCGTAATAATGCATGTCATATTGATAATATCGGGAGAAATAAGTATAATTATTATAGTTCTAGCGATAATAATTGTACAATATGGCTAATAGTGCATGTTATATTGATAATAATAAAAGTAATAAGTATATTTATTACAGTTCTAGCGATAATAACTCCATTATATGGATAATAATGCATGTCATATTGATAATATCGGGAGAAATAAGTATAATTATTATAGTTCTAGCGATAATAATTGTACAATATGGCTAATAGTGCATGTTATATTGATAATAATAAAAGTAATAAGTATATTTATTACAGTTCTATCGATAATAACTGCATAATATGGGTAATAATGCATGTTATATTGATAATAGTAAAAGTAATAAGTATATTTATTATAGTTCTATCGATAATAACTGCATTATATGCGTAATAATGCATGTTATATTGATGATAAAAAAAGTAATACGTATATTTATTATAGTTCTAGCTATAATAACTGCATAATATGGGTAATAATGCATGTTATAATGATAATAATATAAGTAATAAGTATAATTATTACAGTTCTAGCGATAATAACTGCATTATATGCGTAATAATGCATGTTATATTGATAATATCGGGAGTAATAAGTATAATTATTACAGTTCTAGCCATAATAACTGCATAATATGGGTAATAATGCACGTTATATTGCTAATAATATAAGTAATAAGTATAATAGTTACAGTTCTAGCGATAATAACTGCATAATATGGGTAATAATGCATGTTATAGTGATGACAATAAAAGTAATACGTATATTTATTATAGTTCTAGCGATAATAACTGCATAACATGGGTAATAATGCATGTGACATTGATAATATCGGGAGAGATAAGTATAATTATTACAGTTCTAGCGATAATAACTCCATTATATGGGTAATAATGCATGTTATATTGATAATAATATAAGTAATAAGTATAATTACTACAGTTCTAGCAATAATAACTGCATTATATGGGTAATAATGCATGTTATATTGATAATAATATAAGTAATAAGTACAATTATTACAGTTCTAGCGATAATAACTGCATAATATGGGTAATAATGCACGTTATATTGCTAATAATATAAGTAATACGTATAATTATTACAGTTCTAGCGATAATAACTCCATTATATGGATAATAATGCATGTCATATTGATAATATCGGGAGAAATAAGTATAATTATTATAGTTCTAGCGATAATAATTGTACAATATGGCTAATAGTGCATGTTATATTGATAATAATAAAAGTAATAAGTATATTTATTACAGTTCTATCGATAATAACTGCATAATATGGGTAATAATGCATGTTATATTGATAATAGTAAAAGTAATAAGTATATTTATTATAGTTCTATCGATAATAACTGCATTATATGCGTAATAATGCATGTTATATTGATGATAAAAAAAGTAATACGTATATTTATTATAGTTCTAGCTATAATAACTGCATAATATGGGTAATAATGCATGTTATAATGATAATAATATAAGTAATAAGTATAATTATTACAGTTCTAGCGATAATAACTCCATTATATGGGTAATAATGCATGTTATATTGATAATAATATAAGTGATGAGTATAATTATTACAGTTCTAGCGATAATAACTCCATTATATGGGTAATAATGCATATTATATTGATAATAATATAAGTAATAAGTATATTTATTACAGTTCTAGCGATAATAACTCCATTATATGGATAATAATGCATGTCATATTGATAATATCGGGAGTAATAACTAAAATTATTATAGTTCTAGCGATAATAATTGTACAGTATGGCTAATAGTGCATGTTATATTGATAATAATAAAAGTAATAAGTATATTTATTACAGTTCTATCGATAATAACTGCATAATATGGGTAATAATGCATGTTATATTGATAATAATATAAGTAATAAGTATAATTATTACAGTTCTAGCGATAATAACTGCATTATATGCGTAATAATGCATGTTATATTGATAATATCGGGAGTAATAAGTATAATTATTACAGTTCCAGCGATAAGAACTGCATTATATGCGTAATAATGCATGTTATATTGATAATAATAAAAGTAAGAAATATACTTAATACAGTTCTATCGATAATAACTGCATAATATGGGTAGTAATGGATGTTATATTGATAATATCGGGAGTTATAAGTATAATTATTACAGTTCCAGCGATAAGAACTGCATTATATGGGTAATAATGGATGTTATATTGATAATATCGGGAGTAATAAGTATAATTATTACAGTCCTAGCGTTAATACTAGTAAAATATGGCTAAGAGTGCCTGTTATATTGATAATAATAAAAGTAATAAGTATATTTATTATACTTCTGTCGATAATAACTGCATTATATGAGTAATAGTGCATGTTATATTGATAATAACAAAAGTAATACGTATATTTATTATAGTTCTATCGATAATAACTGCATAATATGTGTAATAATGCATGTTATATTGATGATAATGAAAGTAGTAAGTATATTTATTACAGTTCTATCGGTAATAAATGCATAATATGTGTAATAATGCATGTTACATTTATCATAATAAAAGTACTACGTATATTTATTACAGTTCTAGCGATAATAACTGCATAATATGGACGATAATGCACGTTATATTGCTAATAGTGTAAGTAATACGTATAATTATTACAGTTCTAGCGATAATAACTGCATAACATGGGTAATAATGCATGTGATATTGATAATATCGGGAGTAATGAGTATAATTATTACAGTTCTAGCGATAATAACTCCATTATATGGGTAATAATGCATGTTATATTGATAATAATATAAGTAATAAGTACAATTATTACAGTTCTAGCGATAATAACTGCATTATATGGGTAATAATGCATGTTATGTTGGTAATAATATAAGTAATAAGTATAATTATTACAGTTCTAGCGATAATAACTGCATAATATGGATAATAATGCACGTTATATTGCTAATAGTATAAGTAATACGTATAATTATTACAGTTCTAGCGATAATAACTGCATTAGATGGGTAATAATGCATGTTATATTGATAATATCGGGAGCAATAAGTATAATTATTATAGTTCTAGCGATAATAATAGTGCAATATGGCTAATAATGCATGTTATATTGATAATAATATAAGTAATGAGTATAATTATTACAGTTCTAGCGATAATAACTCCATTATATGGGTAATAATGCATGTTATATTGATAATAATATAAGTAATGAGTATAATTATTACAGTTCTAGCGATAATAACTCCATTATATGGGTAATAATGCATGTTATATGGATAATAATATAAGTAATAAGTACAATTATTACAGTTCTAGCGATAATAACTCCATTATATGGATAACAATGCATGTCATATTGATAATATCGGGAGTAATAAGTATAATTATTATAGTTCTAGCGATAATAATTGTACAATATGGCTAATAGTGCATGTTATATTGATAATAATAAAAGTAATACGTATATTTATTATAGTTCTAGCGATAATAACTGCGTTATATGTGTAATAATGCATGTTATATTGATAATAATATAAGTAATAAGTATAATTATTACAGTTCTAGCGATAATAACTCCATTATATGGGTAATAATGCATGTTATATTGATAATAATATAAGTAATAAGTATAATTACTACAGTTCTAGCAATAATAACTGCATTATATGGGTAATAATGCATGTTATATTGATAATAATATAAGTAATAAGTACAATTATTACAGTTCTAGCGATAATAACTGCATAATATGGGTAATAATGCACGTTATATTGCTAATAATATAAGTAATACGTATAATTATTACAGTTCTAGCGATAATAACTCCATTATATGGATAATAATGCATGTCATATTGATAATATCGGGAGAAATAAGTATAATTATTATAGTTCTAGCGATAATAATTGTACAATATGGCTAATAGTGCATGTTATATTGATAATAATAAAAGTAATAAGTATATTTATTACAGTTCTATCGATAATAACTGCATAATATGGGTAATAATGCATGTTATATTGATAATAGTAAAAGTAATAAGTATATTTATTATAGTTCTATCGATAATAACTGCATTATATGCGTAATAATGCATGTTATATTGATGATAAAAAAAGTAATACGTATATTTATTATAGTTCTAGCTATAATAACTGCATAATATGGGTAATAATGCATGTTATAATGATAATAATATAAGTAATAAGTATAATTATTACAGTTCTAGCGATAATAACTCCATTATATGGGTAATAATGCATGTTATATTGATAATAATATAAGTGATGAGTATAATTATTACAGTTCTAGCGATAATAACTCCATTATATGGGTAATAATGCATATTATATTGATAATAATATAAGTAATAAGTATAATTATTACAGTTCTAGCGATAATAACTGCATTATATGCGTAATAATGCATGTTATATTGATAATATCGGGAGTAATAAGTATAATTATTACAGTTCCAGCGATAAGAACTGCATTATATGCGTAATAATGCATGTTATATTGATAATAATAAAAGTAAGAAATATACTTAATACAGTTCTATCGATAATAACTGCATAATATGGGTAGTAATGGATGTTATATTGATAATATCGGGAGTTATAAGTATAATTATTACAGTTCCAGCGATAAGAACTGCATTATATGGGTAATAATGGATGTTATATTGATAATATCGGGAGTAATAAGTATAATTATTACAGTCCTAGCGTTAATACTAGTAAAATATGGCTAAGAGTGCCTGTTATATTGATAATAATAAAAGTAATAAGTATATTTATTATACTTCTGTCGATAATAACTGCATTATATGAGTAATAGTGCATGTTATATTGATAATAACAAAAGTAATACGTATATTTATTATAGTTCTATCGATAATAACTGCATAATATGTGTAATAATGCATGTTATATTGATGATAATGAAAGTAGTAAGTATATTTATTACAGTTCTATCGGTAATAAATGCATAATATGTGTAATAATGCATGTTACATTTATCATAATAAAAGTACTACGTATATTTATTACAGTTCTAGCGATAATAACTGCATAATATGGACGATAATGCACGTTATATTGCTAATAGTGTAAGTAATACGTATAATTATTACAGTTCTAGCGATAATAACTCCATTATATGGGTAATAATGCATGTTATATTGATAATAATATAAGTGATGAGTATAATTATTACAGTTCTAGCGATAATAACTCCATTATATGGGCAATAACGCATGTTATATTGATAATAATATAAGTAATAAGTATATTTATTACAGTTCTATCGATAAAAACTGCATAATATGGGTAATAATGCATGTTATAGTGATGACAATAAAAGTAATACGTATATTTATTATAGTTCTAGCGATAATAACTGCATAACATGGGTAATAATGCATGTGATATTGATAATATCGGGAGTGATAAGTATAATTATTACAGTTCTAGCGATAATAACACCATTATATGGGTAATAATGCATGTTATATTGATAATAATATAAGTAATAAGTATAATTACTACAGTTCTAGCAATAATAACTGCATTATATGGGTAATAATGCATGTTATATTGATAATAATATAAGTAATGAGTATAATTATTACAGTTCTAGCGATAATAACTCCATTATATGGGTAATAATGCATGTTATATTGATAATAATATAAGTAATAAGTACAATTATTACAGTTCTAGCGATAATAACTGCATAATATGGGTAATAATGCCCGTTATATTGCTAATAATATAAGTAATACGTATAATTATTACAGTTCTAGCGATTATAACTCCATTATATGGATAATAATGCATGTCATATTGATAATATCGGGAGAAATAAGTATAATTATTATAGTTCTAGCGATAATAATTGTACAATATGGCTAATAGTGCATGTTATATTGATAATATTAAAAGTAATAAGTATATTTATTACAGTTCTATCGTTAATAACTGCATAATATGGGTAATAATGCATGTTATATTGATAATAGTAAAAGTAATAAGTATATTTATTATAGTTCTATCGATAATAACTGCATTATATGCGTAATAATGCATGTTATATTGATGATAAAAAAAGTAATACGTATATTTATTATAGTTCTAGCTATAATAACTGCATAATATGGGTAATAATGCATGTTATAATGATAATAATATAAGTAATAAGTATAATTATTACAGTTCTAGCGATAATAACTCCATTATATGGGTAATAATGCATGTTATATTGATAATAATATAAGTGATGAGTATAATTATTACAGTTCTAGCGATAGTAACTCCATTATATGGGTAATAATGCATGTTATATTGATAATAATATAAGTAATAAGTATATTTATTACAGTTCTATCGATAAAAACTGCATAATATGGGTAATAATGCATGTTATAGTGATGACAATAAAAGTAATACGTATATTTATTATAGTTCTAGCGATAATAACTGCATAACATGGGTAATAATGCATGTGATATTGATAATATCGGGAGTGATAAGTATAATTATTACAGTTCTAGCGATAATAACTCCATTATATGGGTAATAATGCATGTTATATTGATAATAATATAAGAAATAAGTATAATTACTACAGTTCTAGCAATAATAACTGCATTATATGGGTAATAATGCATGCTATATTGATAATAATATAAGTAATGAGTATAATTATTACAGTTCTAGCGATAATAACTCCATTATATGGGTAATAATGCATGTTAGATTGATAATAATATAAGTAATAAGTATAATTATTACAGTTCTAGCGATAATAACTGCATAATATGGGTAATAATGCACGCTATATTGCTAATAATATAAGTCATAAGTATAGTTATTACAGTTCTAGCGATAATAACTCCATTATATGGATAACAATGCATGTCATATTGATAATATCGGGAGTAATAAGTATAATTATTATAGTTCTAGCGATAATAATTGTACAATATGGCTAATAGTGCATGTTATATTGATAATAATATAAGTAATAAGTATATTTATTACAGTTCTATCGATAATAACTGCATAATATGGGTAATAATGCATGTTATATTGATGACAATAAAAGTAATACGTATATTTATTATAGTTCTAGCGATAATAACTGCATTATATGGGTAATAATGCATGTTATATTGATAATAATATAAGTAATGAGGATAAATATTACAGTTCTAGCGATAATAACTCCATTATATGGGTAATAATGCATGTTATATTGATAATAATATAAGTAATAAGTATAGTTATTACAGTTCTAGCGATAATAACTGCATAATATGGGTAATAATGCACGTTATATTGCTAATAATATAAGTAATAAGTATAATTATTACAGTTCTAGCGATAATAACTCCATTATATGGATAACAATGCATGTCATATTGATAATATCGGGAGTAATAAGTATAATTATTATAGTTCTAGCGATAATAATTGTACAATATGGCTAATAGTGCATGTTATATTGATAATAATAAAAGTAATACGTATATTTATTATAGTTCTAGCGATAATAACTGCATTATATGTGTAATAATGCATGTTATATTGATAATAATATAAGTAATAAGTATAATTATTACAGTTCTAGCGATAATAACTGCATTATATGCGTAATAATGCATGTTATATTGATAATATCGGGAGTAATAAGTATAATTATTACAGTTCTAGCCATAATAACTGCATAATATGGGTAATAATGCACGTTATATTGCTAATAATATAAGTAATAAGTATAATAGTTACAGTTCTAGCGATAATAACTGCATTATATGGGTAAGAATGCATGTTATATTGATAATATCGGGAGAAATAAGTATAATTATTATAGTTCTAGCGATAATACTAGTAAAATATGGCTAAGAGTGCCTGTTATATTGATAATAATAAAAGTAATAAGTATATTTATTATACTTCTGTCAATAATAACTGCATTACATGGGTAGTAGTGCATGTTACATTGATAATAATAAAAGTAATAAGTGTAATTATTACAGTTCTAGCGATAATAACAACATTATATGGGTAATAATGCATGTTATATTGATAATAATATAAGTAATAAGTACAATTATTACAATTCTAGCGATAATAACTGCATTATATGGGTAATAATGCATGTTATATTGATAATAATAAAAGTAATGAGTATATTTATTATAGTTCTATCGATAATAACTGCATAATATGTGTAGAAATAGATGTTATATTGACAATATCGGGAGTTATAAGTATAATTATTACAGTTCTAGCGATAATACTAGTAAAGTAAGGCTAAGAGTGCCTGTTATATTGATAATAATAAAAGTAATAAGTATATTTATTATACTTCTGTCGATAATAACTGCATTATATGGGTAATAATGCATGTTATATTGATAATAATATAAGTAATAAGTATAATTATTACAGTTCTAGCGATAATAACTGCATAATATGGACGATAATGCACGTTATATTGCTAATAGTATAAGTAATACGTATAATTATTACAGTTCTAGCGATAATAACTGCATTATATGGGTAATAATGCATGTTATATTGATAATAGTAAAAGGAATAAGTATATTTATTATAGTTCTATCGATAATAACTGCATTATATGCGTAATAATGCATGTTATATTGATGATAAAAAAAGTAATACGTATATTTATTATAGTTCAAGCTATAATAACTGCATAATATGGGTAATAATGCATGTTATATTGATAATAATACAAGTAATAAGTATAATTATTACAGTTCTAGCGATAATAACTCCATTATATGGGTAATAATGCATGTTATATTGATAATAATATAAGTGATGAGTATAATTATTACAGTTCTAGCGATAATAACTCCATTATATGGGTAGTAATGCATGTTATATTGATGATAAAAAAAGTAATACGTATATTTATTATAGTTCTAGCTATAATAACTGCATAATATGGGTAATAATGCATGTTATATTGATAATAATATAAGTAATAAGTATAATTATTACAGTTCTAGCGATAATAACTCCATTATATGGGTAATAATGCATGTTATATTGTTAATAATAAGAGTAATGAGTATAATTATTACAGTTCTAGCGATAATAACTCCATTATATGGGTAATAATGCATGTTATATTGATAATAATATAAGTAATAAGTATAATTATTACAGTTCTAGCGATAATAACTGCATAATATGGGTAATAATGCACGTTATATTGCTAATAATATAAGTGATAAGTATAATTATTACAGTTCTAGCGATAATAACTCCATTATATGGATAATAATGCATGTCATATTGATAATATCGGGAGTAATAAGTATAATTATTATAGTTCTAGCGATAATAATTGTACAATATGGCTAATAGTGCATGTTATATTGATAATAATAAAAGTAATAAGTATATTTATTACAGTTCTATCGATAATAACTGCATAATATGGGTAATAATGCATGTTATATTGATGACAATAAAAGTAATACGTATATTTATTATAGTTCTAGCGATAATAACTGCATTATATGGGTAATAATGCATGTTATATTGATAATAATATAAGTAATAAGTATAATTATTACAGTTCTAGCGATAATAACTCCATTATATGGGTAATAATGCATGTTATATTGTTAATAATATAAGTAATGAGTATAATTATTACAGTTCTAGCGATAATAACTCCATTATATGGGTAATAATGCATGTCATATTGATAATAATATAAGTAATAAGTATAATTATTACAGTTCTAGCGATAATAACTGCATAATATGGGTAATAATGCACGTTATATTGCTAATAATATAAGTGATAAGTATAATTATTACAGTTCTAGCGATAATAACTCCATTATATGGATAATAATGCATGTCATATTGATAATATCGGGAGTAATAAGTATAATTATTACAGTTCTAGCGATAATACTAGTAAAATAAGGCTAAGAGTGCCTGTTATATTGATAATAATAAAAGTAATAAGTATATTTATTATACTTCTGTCGATAATAACTGCATTATATGGGTAATAATGCATGTTATATTGATAATAATATAAGTAATAAGTATAATTATTACAGTTCTAGCGATAATAACTCCATTATATGGGTAATAGTGCATGTTATATTGTTAATAATAAGAGTAATGAGTATAATTATTACAGTTCTAGCGATAATAACTCCATTATATGGGTAATAATGCATGTTATATTGATAATAATATAAGTAATAAGTATAATTATTACAGTTCTAGCGATAATAACTGCATAATATGGGTAATAATGCACGTTATATTGCTAATAATATAAGTGATAAGTATAATTATTACAGTTCTAGCGATAATAACTCCATTATATGGATAATAATGCATGTCATATTGATAATATCGGGAGTAATAAGTATAATTATTATAGTTCTAGCGATAATAATTGTACAATATGGCTAATAGTGCATGTTATATTGATAATAATAAAAGTAATAAGTATATTTATTACAGTTCTATCGATAATAACTGCATAATATGGGTAATAATGCATGTTATATTGATGACAATAAAAGTAATACGTATATTTATTATAGTTCTAGCGATAATAACTGCATTATATGGGTAATAATGCATGTTATATTGATAATAATATAAGTAATAAGTATAATTATTACAGTTCTAGCGATAATAACTCCATTATATGGGTAATAATGCATGTTATATTGTTAATAATATAAGTAATGAGTATAATTATTACAGTTCTAGCGATAATAACTCCATTATATGGGTAATAATGCATGTCATATTGATAATAATATAAGTAATAAGTATAATTATTACAGTTCTAGCGATAATAACTGCATAATATGGGTAATAATGCACGTTATATTGCTAATAATATAAGTGATAAGTATAATTATTACAGTTCTAGCGATAATAACTCCATTATATGGATAATAATGCATGTCATATTGATAATATCGGGAGTAATAAGTATAATTATTACAGTTCTAGCGATAATACTAGTAAAATAAGGCTAAGAGTGCCTGTTATATTGATAATAATAAAAGTAATAAGTATATTTATTATACTTCTGTCGATAATAACTGCATTATATGGGTAATAATGCATGTTATATTGATAATAATATAAGTAATAAGTATAATTATTACAGTTCTAGCGATAATAACACCATTATATGGGTAATAATGCATGTTATATTGATAATAATATAAGTAATAAGTATAGTTATTACAGTTCTAGCGATAATAACTGCATAATATGGGTAAGAATGCATGTTATATTGATAATATCGGGAGTAATAAGTATAATTATTACAGTCATAGCGATAATACTAGTAAAATATGGCTAAGAGTGCCTGTTATATTGATAATAATAAAAGTAATAAGTATATTTATTATACATCTGTCGATAATAACTGCATTATATGGGTAATAGTGCATGTTATATTGATAATAATAAAAGTAATAAGTATATTTATTACAGTTCTATCGATAATAACTGCATAATATGGGTAATAATGCATGTTATATTGATGACAATAAAAGTAATACGTATATTTATTATAGTTCTAGCGATAATAACTGCATAACATGGGTAATAATGCATGTGATATTGATAATATCGGGAGTGATAAGTATAATTATTACAGTTCTATCGATAATAACTGCATAATATGGGTAATAATGCATGTTATATTGATAATATCGGGAGTAATAAGTACAATTATTACAGTTCTAGCGATAATACTAGTAAAATAAGGCTAAGAGTGCCTGTTATATTGATAATAATAAAAGTAATAAGTATATTTATTATACTTCTGTCGATAATAACTGCATTATATGGGTAATAATGCATGTTATATTGATAATAGTAAAAGTAATAAGTATATTTATTATACTTCTGTCGATAATAACTGCATTATATGGGTAATAATGCATGTTATATTGATAATAATATAAGTAATAAGTATAATTATTACAGTTCTAGCGATAGTAACTGCATTATATGGGTAAGAATGCATGTTATATTGATAATATCGGGAGTAATAAGTATAATTATTACAGTCATAGCGATAATACTAGTAAAATATGGCTAAGAGTGCCTGTTATATTGATAGTAATAAAAGTAATAAGTATATTTATTATACATCTGTCGATAATAACTGCATTATATGGGTAATAGTGCATGTTATATTGATAATAATAAAAGTAATAAGTATATTTATTACAGTTCTATTGATAATAACTGCATAATATGGGTAATAATGCATGTTATATTGATGATAATAAAAGTAATACGTATATTTATTACAGTTCTATCGATAATAACTGCATAATATGGGTAATAATGCATGTTATATTGATGACAATAAAAGTAATACGTATATTTATTATAGTTCTAGCGATAATAACTGCATTATATGGGTAATAATGCATGTTATATTGATAATAATATAAGTAATAAGTATAATTATTACAGTTCTAGCGATAATAACTCCATTATATGGGTAATAATGCATGTTATATTGTTAATAATATAAGTAATGAGTATAATTATTACAGTTCTAGCGATAATAACTCCATTATATGGGTAATAATGCATGTCATATTGATAATAATATAAGTAATAAGTATAATTATTACAGTTCTAGCGATAATAACTGCATAATATGGGTAATAATGCACGTTATATTGCTAATAATATAAGTGATAAGTATAATTATTACAGTTCTAGCGATAATAACTCCATTATATGGATAATAATGCATGTCATATTGATAATATCGGGAGTAATAAGTATAATTATTACAGTTCTAGCGATAATACTAGTAAAATAAGGCTAAGAGTGCCTGTTATATTGATAATAATAAAAGTAATAAGTATATTTATTATACTTCTGTCGATAATAACTGCATTATATGGGTAATAATGCATGTTATATTGATAATAATATAAGTAATAAGTATAATTATTACAGTTCTAGCGATAATAACACCATTATATGGGTAATAATGCATGTTATATTGATAATAATATAAGTAATAAGTATAGTTATTACAGTTCTAGCGATAATAACTGCATAATATGGGTAAGAATGCATGTTATATTGATAATAATATAAGTAATAAGTACAATTATTACAATTCTAGCGATAATAACTGCATTATATGGGTAATAATGCATGTTATATTGATAATAATAAAAGTAATGAGTATATTTATTATAGTTCTATCGATAATAACTGCATAATATGTGTAGTAATAGATGTTATATTGACAATATCGGGAGTTATAAGTATAATTATTACAGTTCTAGCGATAATACTAGTAAAGTAAGGCTAAGAGTGCCTGCTATATTGATAATAATAAAAGTAATAAGTATATTTATTATACTTCTGTCGATAATAACTGCATTATATGGGTAATGATGCATGTTATATTGATAATAATATAAGTAATAAGTATAATTATTACAGTTCTAGCGATAATAACTGCATAATATGGACGATAATGCACGTTATATTGCTAATAGTATAAGTAATACGTATAATTATTACAGTTCTAGCGATAATAACTGCATTATATGGGTAATAATGCATGTTATATTGATAATAGTAAAAGGAATAAGTATATTTATTATAGTTCTATCGATAATAACTGCATTATATGCGTAATAATGCATGTTATATTGATGATAAAAAAAGTAATACGTATATTTATTATAGTTCAAGCTATAATAACTGCATAATATGGGTAATAATGCATGTTATATTGATAATAATACAAGTAATAAGTATAATTATTACAGTTCTAGCGATAATAACTCCATTATATGGGTAATAATGCATGTTATATTGATAATAATATAAGTGATGAGTATAATTATTACAGTTCTAGCGATAATAACTCCATTATATGGGTAGTAATGCATGTTATATTGATGATAAAAAAAGTAATACGTATATTTATTATAGTTCTAGCTATAATAACTGCATAATATGGGTAATAATGCATGTTATATTGATAATAATATAAGTAATAAGTATAATTATTACAGTTCTAGCGATAATAACTCCATTATATGGGTAATAATGCATGTTATATTGTTAATAATATAAGTAATGAGTATAATTATTACAGTTCTAGCGATAATAACTCCATTATATGGGTAATAATGCATGTTATATTGATAATAATATAAGTAATAAGTATAATTATTACAGTTCTAGCGATAATAACTGCATAATATGGGTAATAATGCACGTTATATTGCTAATAATATAAGTGATAAGTATAATTATTACAGTTCTAGCGATAATAACTCCATTATATGGATAATAATGCATGTCATATTGATAATATCGGGAGTAATAAGTATAATTATTATAGTTCTAGCGATAATAATTGTACAATATGGCTAATAGTGCATGTTATATTGATAATAATAAAAGTAATAAGTATATTTATTACAGTTCTATCGATAATAACTGCATAATATGGGTAATAATGCATGTTATATTGATGACAATAAAAGTAATACGTATATTTATTATAGTTCTAGCGATAATAACTGCATTATATGGGTAATAATGCATGTTATATTGATAATAATATAAGTAATAAGTATAATTATTACAGTTCTAGCGATAATAACTCCATTATATGGGTAATAATGCATGTTATATTGTTAATAATATAAGTAATGAGTATAATTATTACAGTTCTAGCGATAATAACTCCATTATATGGGTAATAATGCATGTCATATTGATAATAATATAAGTAATAAGTATAATTATTACAGTTCTAGCGATAATAACTGCATAATATGGGTAATAATGCACGTTATATTGCTAATCATATAAGTGATAAGTATAATTATTACAGTTCTAGCGATAATAACTCCATTATATGGATAATAATGCATGTCATATTGATAATATCGGGAGTAATAAGTATAATTATTACAGTTCTAGCGATAATACTAGTAAAATAAGGCTAAGAGTGCCTGTTATATTGATAATAATAAAAGTAATAAGTATATTTATTATACTTCTGTCGATAATAACTGCATTATATGGGTAATAATGCATGTTATATTGATAATAATATAAGTAATAAGTATAATTATTACAGTTCTAGCGATAATAACACCATTATATGGGTAATAATGCATGTTATATTGATAATAATATAAGTAATAAGTATAGTTATTACAGTTCTAGCGATAATAACTGCATAATATGGGTAAGAATGCATGTTATATTGATAATATCGGGAGTAATAAGTATAATTATTACAGTCATAGCGATAATACTAGTAAAATATGGCTAAGAGTGCCTGTTATATTGATAATAATAAAAGTAATAAGTATATTTATTATACATCTGTCGATAATAACTGCATTATATGGGTAATAGTGCATGTTATATTGATAATAATAAAAGTAATAAGTATATTTATTACAGTTCTATTGATAATAACTGCATAATATGGGTAATAATGCATGTTATATTGATGATAATAAAAGTAATACGTATATTTATTACAGTTCTATCGATAATAACTGCATAATATGGGTAATAATGCATGTTATATTGATGACAATAAAAGTAATACGTATATTTATTATAGTTCTAGCGATAATAACTGCATTATATGGGTAATAATGCATGTTATATTGATAATAATATAAGTAATAAGTATAATTATTACAGTTCTAGCGATAATAACTCCATTATATGGGTAATAATGCATGTTATATTGTTAATAATATAAGTAATGAGTATAATTATTACAGTTCTAGCGATAATAACTCCATTATATGGGTAATAATGCATGTCATATTGATAATAATATAAGTAATAAGTATAATTATTACAGTTCTAGCGATAATAACTGCATAATATGGGTAATAATGCACGTTATATTGCTAATAATATAAGTGATAAGTATAATTATTACAGTTCTAGCGATAATAACTCCATTATATGGATAATAATGCATGTCATATTGATAATATCGGGAGTAATAAGTATAATTATTACAGTTCTAGCGATAATACTAGTAAAATAAGGCTAAGAGTGCCTGTTATATTGATAATAATAAAAGTAATAAGTATATTTATTATACTTCTGTCGATAATAACTGCATTATATGGGTAATAATGCATGTTATATTGATAATAATATAAGTAATAAGTATAATTATTACAGTTCTAGCGATAATAACACCATTATATGGGTAATAATGCATGTTATATTGATAATAATATAAGTAATAAGTATAGTTATTACAGTTCTAGCGATAATAACTGCATAATATGGGTAAGAATGCATGTTATATTGATAATATCGGGAGTAATAAGTATAATTATTACAGTCATAGCGATAATACTAGTAAAATATGGCTAAGAGTGCCTGTTATATTGATAACAATAAAAGTAATAAGTATATTTATTATACATCTGTCGATAATAACTGCATTATATGGGTAATAGTGCATGTTATATTGATAATAATAAAAGTAATAAGTATATTTATCACAGTTCTATCGATAATAACTGCATAATATGGGTAATAATGCATGTTATATTGATGACAATAAAAGTAATACGTATATTTATTATAGTTCTAGCGATAATAACTGCATAACATGGGTAATAATGCATGTGATATTGATAATATCGGGAGTGATAAGTATAATTATTACAGTTCTATCGATAATAACTGCATAATATGGGTAATAATGCATGTTATATTGATAATATCGGGAGTAATAAGTACAATTATTACAGTTCTAGCGATAATACTAGTAAAATAAGGCTAAGAGTGCCTGTTATATTGATAATAATAAAAGTAATAAGTATATTTATTATACTTCTGTCGATAATAACTGCATTATATGGGTAATAATGCATGTTATATTGATAATAGTAAAAGTAATAAGTATATTTATTATACTTCTGTCGATAATAACTGCATTATATGGGTAATAATGCATGTTATATTGATAATAATATAAGTAATAAGTATAATTATTACAGTTCTAGCGATAGTAACTGCATTATATGGGTAAGAATGCATGTTATATTGATAATATCGGGAGTAATAAGTATAATTATTACAGTCATAGCGATAATACTAGTAAAATATGGCTAAGAGTGCCTGTTATATTGATAACAATAAAAGTAATAAGTATATTTATTATACATCTGTCGATAATAACTGCATTATATGGGTAATAGTGCATGTTATATTGATAATAATAAAAGTAATAAGTATATTTATTACAGTTCTATTGATAATAACTGCATAATATGGGTAATAATGCATGTTATATTGATGATAATAAAAGTAATACGTATATTTATTATAGTTCTAGCGATAATAACTGCATTATATGGGTAATAATGCATGTTATATTGATAATAATATAAGTAATAAGTATATTTATTACAGCTCTGCTATAATAACTGCATTATATGGGTAATAATGGATGTTATATTGATAATATCGGGAGTAATAAGTATAATTATTACAGTCCTAGCGATAATACTAGTAAAATATGGCTAAGAGTGCCTGTTATATTGATAATAATAAAAGTAATAAGTATTTTTATTATACTTCTGTCGATAATAACTGCATTCTATGGGTAATAGTGCATGTTATATTGATAATAATATAAGTAGTAAGTATAATTATTACAGTTCTAGCCATAATAACTGCATAATATGGGTAATAATGCACGTTATATTGCTAATAATATAAGTAATAAGTATAGTAGTTACAGTTCTAGCGATAATAACTGCATTATATGGGTAATAATGCATGTTATATTGACAATAATAAAAGTAAAAAGTATATTTAATACAGTTCTATCGATGATAACTGCATAATATGGGTAGTAATTGATGTTATATTGATAATATCGGGAGTTATAAGTATAATTATTACAGTTCCAGCGATAAGAACTGCATTATATGGGTAATAATGGATGTAATATTGATAATATCGGGAGTAATAAGTATAATTATTACAGTCCTAGCGTTAATACTAGTAAAATATGGCTAAGAGTGCCTATTATATTGATAATAATAAAAGTAATAAGTATATTTATTATACTTCTGTCGATAATAACTGCATTATATGAGTAATAGTGCATGTTATATTGATAATAATAAAAGTAATACGTATATTTATTATAGTTCTATCGATAATAACTGCATAATATGTGTAATAATGCATGTTATATTGATGATAATGAAAGTAGTAAGTATATTTATTACAGTTCTATCGGTAATAAATGCATAATATGTGTAATAATGCATGTTACATTTATCATAATAAAAGTACTAAGTATATTTATTATAGTTCTAGCGATTATAACTGCATAATATGGGTAATAATGCATGTTATATTGAGAATAATATAAGTAATAAATATAATTATTACAGTTCTAGCGATAATAACTGCATAATATGGACGATAATGCACGTTATATTGCTAATAGTGTAAGTAATACGTATAATTATTACAGTTCTAGCGATAATAACTGCATTATATGGGTAATAATGCATGTTATATTGATAATAGTAAAAGTAATAAGTATATTTATTATAGTTCTATCGATAATAACTGCATTATATGCGTAATAATGCATGTTATATTGATGATAAAAAAAGTAATACGTATATTTATTATAGTTCTAGCTATAATAACTGCATAATATGGGTAATAATGCATGTTATATTGATAATAATATAAGTAATAAGTATAATTATTACAGTTCTAGCGATAATAACTGCATTATATGGGTAAGAATGCATGTTATATTGATAATATCGGGAGTAATAAGTATAATTATTACAGTCATAGCGATAATACTAGTAAAATATGGCTAAGAGTGCCTGTTATATTGATAATAATAAAAGTAATAAGTATATTTATTATACATCTGTCGGTAATAACTGCATTATATGGGTAATAGTGCATGTTATATTGATAATAATAAAAGTAATAAGTATATTTATTACAGTTCTATTGATAATAACTGCATAATATGGGTAATAATGCATGTTATATTGATGATAATAAAAGTAATACGTATATTTATTATAGTTCTAGCGATAATAACTGCATTATATGGGTAATAATGCATGTTATATTGATAATAATATAAGTAATAAGTATATTTATTACAGCTCTGCTATAATAACTGCATTATATGGGTAATAATGGATGTTATATTGATAATATCGGGAGTAATAAGTATAATTATTACAGTCCTAGCGATAATACTAGTAAAATATGGCTAAGAGTGCCTGTTATATTGATAATAATAAAAGTAATAAGTATATTTATTATACTTCTGTCGATAATAACTGCATTATATGGGTAATGGTGCATGTTATATTGATAATAATAAAAGTAATAAGTATATTTATTACAGTTCTAGCGATAATAACTGCATTATATGCGTAATAATGCATGTTATATTGATAATAATATAAGTAATAAGTATATTTATTACAGTTCTAGCGATAATAACTGCATTATATGGGTAATAATGCATGTTATATTGATAATAATATAAGTAATAAGTATATTTATTACAGCTCTGCTATAATAACTGCATTATATGGGTAATAATGGATGTTATATTGATAATATCGGGAGTAATAAGTATAATTATTACAGTCCTAGCGATAATACTAGTAAAATATGGCTAAGAGTGCCTGTTATATTGATAATAATAATAGTAATAAGTATATTTATTATACTTCTGTCGATAGTAACTGCATTATATGGGTAATGGTGCATGTTATATTGATAATAATAAAAGTAATAAGTATATTTATTACAGTTCTAGCGATAACAACTGCATAATATGGGTAATAATGCACGTTATATTGATAATAATAGAAGTAATAAGTATATTTATTACAGTTCTATCGATAATAACTGCATAATATGGGTAATAATGCGTGTTATATTGATGACAATAAAAGTAATACGGATATTTATTATAGTTCTAGCGATAATAACTGCATTATATGGGTAATAATGCATGTTATATTGATGATAATAAAAGTAATACGTATATTTATTATAGTTCTAGCGATAATAACTGCATTATATGGGTAATAATGCATGTTATATTGATAATAATATAAGTAATAAGTATATTTATTACAGTTCTATCGATAATAACTGCATAATATGGGTAATAATGCATGTTATATTGATGATAATAAAAGTAATACGTATATTTATTATAGTTCTAGCGATAATAACTGCATTATATGGGTAATAATGCATGTTATATTGATAATAATATAAGTAATAAGTATATTTATTACAGTTCTATCGATAATAACTGCATAATATGGGTAATAATGCATGTTATATTGATGACAATTAAAGTAATACGTATATTTATTATAGTTCTAGCGATAATAACTGCATTATATGGGTAATAATGCATGTTATATTGATAATAGTAAAAGTAATAAGTATAATTATTACAGTTCTAGCGATAATTACTCCATTATATGGGTAATAATGCATGTTATATTGATAATAATATAAGTAATGAGTATAATTATTACAGTTCTAGCGATAATAACTGCATAATATGGGTAGTAATGGATGTTATATTGATAATATCGGGAGTAATAAGTATAATTATTACAGTTCTAGCGATAATACTAGTACAATATGGCGAAGAGTGCCTGTTATACTGATAATAATAAAAGTAATCAGTATATTTATTATACTTCTGTGGATAATAACTGCATTATATGGGTAATAATGCATGTTATAAAGATAATAATATAAATAGTAAGTATAATTATTACAGTTCTAGCCATAATAACTGCATAATATGGGGAATAATGCACGTTATATTGCTAATAATATAAGTAATAAGTATAATAGTTACAGTTCTATCGATAATAACTGCATAATATGGGTAATAATGCATGTTATATTGATAATATCGGGAGTAATAAGTACAATTATTACAGTTCTAGCGATAATACTAGTAAAATAAGGCTAAGAGTGCCTGTTATATTGATGATAATAAAAGTAATAAGTATATTTATTATACTTCTGTCGATAATAACTGCATTATATGGGTAATAATGCATGTTATATTGATAATAGTAAAAGTAATAAGTATATTTATTATACTTCTGTCGATAATAACTGCATTATATGGGTAATAATGCATGTTATATTGATAATAATATAAGTAATAAGTATAATTATTACAGTTCTAGCGATAGTAACTGCATTATATGGGTAAGAATGCATGTTATATTGATAATATCGGGAGTAATAAGTATAATTATTACAGTCATAGCGATAATACTAGTAAAATATGGCTAAGAGTGCCTGTTATATTGATAATAATAAAAGTAATAAGTATATTTATTATACATCTGTCGATAATAACTGCATTATATGGGTAATAGTGCATGTTATATTGATAATAATAAAAGTAATAAGTATATTTATTACAGTTCTATTGATAATAACTGCATAATATGGGTAATAATGCATGTTATATTGATGATAATAAAAGTAATACGTATATTTATTACAGTTCTATCGATAATAACTGCATAATATGGGTAATAATGCATGTTATATTGATGACAATAAAAGTAATACGTATATTTATTATAGTTCTAGCGATAATAACTGCATTATATGGGTAATAATGCATGTTATATTGATAATAATATAAGTAATAAGTATAATTATTACAGTTCTAGCGATAATAACTCCATTATATGGGTAATAATGCATGTTATATTGTTAATAATATAAGTAATGAGTATAATTATTACAGTTCTAGCGATAATAACTCCATTATATGGGTAATAATGCATGTCATATTGATAATAATATAAGTAATAAGTATAATTATTACAGTTCTAGCGATAATAACTGCATAATATGGGTAATAATGCACGTTATATTGCTAATAATATAAGTGATAAGTATAATTATTACAGTTCTAGCGATAATAACTCCATTATATGGATAATAATGCATGTCATATTGATAATATCGGGAGTAATAAGTATAATTATTACAGTTCTAGCGATAATACTAGTAAAATAAGGCTAAGAGTGCCTGTTATATTGATAATAATAAAAGTAATAAGTATATTTATTATACTTCTGTCGATAATAACTGCATTATATGGGTAATAATGCATGTTATATTGATAATAATATAAGTAATAAGTATAATTATTACAGTTCTAGCGATAATAACACCATTATATGGGTAATAATGCATGTTATATTGATAATAATATAAGTAATAAGTATAGTTATTACAGTTCTAGCGATAATAACTGCATAATATGGGTAAGAATGCATGTTATATTGATAATAATATAAGTAATAAGTACAATTATTACAATTCTAGCGATAATAACTGCATTATATGGGTAATAATGCATGTTATATTGATAATAATAAAAGTAATGAGTATATTTATTATAGTTCTATCGATAATAACTGCATAATATGTGTAGTAATAGATGTTATATTGACAATATCGGGAGTTATAAGTATAATTATTACAGTTCTAGCGATAATACTAGTAAAGTAAGGCTAAGAGTGCCTGTTATATTGATAATAATAAAAGTAATAAGTATATTTATTATACTTCTGTCGATAATAACTGCATTATATGGGTAATGATGCATGTTATATTGATAATAATATAAGTAATAAGTATAATTATTACAGTTCTAGCGATAATAACTGCATAATATGGACGATAATGCACGTTATATTGCTAATAGTATAAGTAATACGTATAATTATTACAGTTCTAGCGATAATAACTGCATTATATGGGTAATAATGCATGTTATATTGATAATAGTAAAAGGAATAAGTATATTTATTATAGTTCTATCGATAATAACTGCATTATATGCGTAATAATGCATGTTATATTGATGATAAAAAAAGTAATACGTATATTTATTATAGTTCAAGCTATAATAACTGCATAATATGGGTAATAATGCATGTTATATTGATAATAATACAAGTAATAAGTATAATTATTACAGTTCTAGCGATAATAACTCCATTATATGGGTAATAATGCATGTTATATTGATAATAATATAAGTGATGAGTATAATTATTACAGTTCTAGCGATAATAACTCCATTATATGGGTAAGAATGCATGTTATATTGATAATATCGGGAGTAATAAGTATAATTATTACAGTCATAGCGATAATACTAGTAAAATATGGCTAAGAGTGCCTGTTATATTGATAATAATAAAAGTAATAAGTATATTTATTATACATCTGTCGGTAATAACTGCATTATATGGGTAATAGTGCATGTTATATTGATAATAATAAAAGTAATAAGTATATTTATTACAGTTCTATTGATAATAACTGCATAATATGGGTAATAATGCATGTTATATTGATGATAATAAAAGTAATACGTATATTTATTATAGTTCTAGCGATAATAACTGCATTATATGGGTAATAATGCATGTTATATTGATAATAATATAAGTAATAAGTATATTTATTACAGCTCTGCTATAATAACTGCATTATATGGGTAATAATGGATGTTATATTGATAATATCGGGAGTAATAAGTATAATTATTACAGTCCTAGCGATAATACTAGTAAAATATGGCTAAGAGTGCCTGTTATATTGATAATAATAAAAGTAATAAGTATATTTATTATACTTCTGTCGATAATAACTGCATTATATGGGTAATGGTGCATGTTATATTGATAATAATAAAAGTAATAAGTATATTTATTACAGTTCTAGCGATAATAACTGCATTATATGCGTAATAATGCATGTTATATTGATAATAATATAAGTAATAAGTATATTTATTACAGTTCTAGCGATAATAACTGCATTATATGGGTAATAATGCATGTTATATTGATAATAATATAAGTAATAAGTATATTTATTACAGCTCTGCTATAATAACTGCATTATATGGGTAATAATGGATGTTATATTGATAATATCGGGAGTAATAAGTATAATTATTACAGTCCTAGCGATAATACTAGTAAAATATGGCTAAGAGTGCCTGTTATATTGATAATAATAATAGTAATAAGTATATTTATTATACTTCTGTCGATAGTAACTGCATTATATGGGTAATGGTGCATGTTATATTGATAATAATAAAAGTAATAAGTATATTTATTACAGTTCTAGCGATAACAACTGCATAATATGGGTAATAATGCACGTTATATTGATAATAATAGAAGTAATAAGTATATTTATTACAGTTCTATCGATAATAACTGCATAATATGGGTAATAATGCGTGTTATATTGATGACAATAAAAGTAATACGGATATTTATTATAGTTCTAGCGATAATAACTGCATTATATGGGTAATAATGCATGTTATATTGATGATAATAAAAGTAATACGTATATTTATTATAGTTCTAGCGATAATAACTGCATTATATGGGTAATAATGCATGTTATATTGATAATAATATAAGTAATAAGTATATTTATTACAGTTCTATCGATAATAACTGCATAATATGGGTAATAATGCATGTTATATTGATGATAATAAAAGTAATACGTATATTTATTATAGTTCTAGCGATAATAACTGCATTATATGGGTAATAATGCATGTTATATTGATAATAATATAAGTAATAAGTATATTTATTACAGTTCTATCGATAATAACTGCATAATATGGGTAATAATGCATGTTATATTGATGACAATTAAAGTAATACGTATATTTATTATAGTTCTAGCGATAATAACTGCATTATATGGGTAATAATGCATGTTATATTGATAATAGTAAAAGTAATAAGTATAATTATTACAGTTCTAGCGATAATTACTCCATTATATGGGTAATAATGCATGTTATATTGATAATAATATAAGTAATGAGTATAATTATTACAGTTCTAGCGATAATAACTGCATAATATGGGTAGTAATGGATGTTATATTGATAATATCGGGAGTAATAAGTATAATTATTACAGTTCTAGCGATAATACTAGTACAATATGGCGAAGAGTGCCTGTTATACTGATAATAATAAAAGTAATCAGTATATTTATTATACTTCTGTGGATAATAACTGCATTATATGGGTAATAATGCATGTTATAAAGATAATAATATAAATAGTAAGTATAATTATTACAGTTCTAGCCATAATAACTGCATAATATGGGGAATAATGCACGTTATATTGCTAATAATATAAGTAATAAGTATAATAGTTACAGTTCTATCGATAATAACTGCATAATATGGGTAATAATGCATGTTATATTGATAATATCGGGAGTAATAAGTACAATTATTACAGTTCTAGCGATAATACTAGTAAAATAAGGCTAAGAGTGCCTGTTATATTGATAATAATAAAAGTAATAAGTATATTTATTATACTTCTGTCGATAATAACTGCATTATATGGGTAATAATGCATGTTATATTGATAATAGTAAAAGTAATAAGTATATTTATTATACTTCTGTCGATAATAACTGCATTATATGGGTAATAATGCATGTTATATTGATAATAATATAAGTAATAAGTATAATTATTACAGTTCTAGCGATAGTAACTGCATTATATGGGTAAGAATGCATGTTATATTGATAATATCGGGAGTAATAAGTATAATTATTACAGTCATAGCGATAATACTAGTAAAATATGGCTAAGAGTGCCTGTTATATTGATAATAATAAAAGTAATAAGTATATTTATTATACATCTGTCGATAATAACTGCATTATATGGGTAATAGTGCATGTTATATTGATAATAATAAAAGTAATAAGTATATTTATTACAGTTCTATTGATAATAACTGCATAATATGGGTAATAATGCATGTTATATTGATGATAATAAAAGTAATACGTATATTTATTACAGTTCTATCGATAATAACTGCATAATATGGGTAATAATGCATGTTATATTGATGACAATAAAAGTAATACGTATATTTGTTATAGTTCTAGCGATAATAACTGCATTATATGGGTAATAATGCATGTTATATTGATAATAATATAAGTAATAAGTATAATTATTACAGTTCTAGCGATAATAACTCCATTATATGGGTAATAATGCATGTTATATTGTTAATAATATAAGTAATGAGTATAATTATTACAGTTCTAGCGATAATAACTCCATTATATGGGTAATAATGCATGTCATATTGATAATAATATAAGTAATAAGTATAATTATTACAGTTCTAGCGATAATAACTGCATAATATGGGTAATAATGCACGTTATATTGCTAATAATATAAGTGATAAGTATAATTATTACAGTTCTAGCGATAATAACTCCATTATATGGATAATAATGCATGTCATATTGATAATATCGGGAGTAATAAGTATAATTATTACAGTTCTAGCGATAATACTAGTAAAATAAGGCTAAGAGTGCCTGTTATATTGATAATAATAAAAGTAATAAGTATATTTATTATACTTCTGTCGATAATAACTGCATTATATGGGTAATAATGCATGTTATATTGATAATAATATAAGTAATAAGTATAATTATTACAGTTCTAGCGATAATAACACCATTATATGGGTAATAATGCATGTTATATTGATAATAATATAAGTAATAAGTATAGTTATTACAGTTCTAGCGATAATAACTGCATAATATGGGTAAGAATGCATGTTATATTGATAATAATATAAGTAATAAGTACAATTATTACAATTCTAGCGATAATAACTGCATTATATGGGTAATAATGCATGTTATATTGATAATAATAAAAGTAATGAGTATATTTATTATAGTTCTATCGATAATAACTGCATAATATGTGTAGTAATAGATGTTATATTGACAATATCGGGAGTTATAAGTATAATTATTACAGTTCTAGCGATAATACTAGTAAAGTAAGGCTAAGAGTGCCTGTTATATTGATAATAATAAAAGTAATAAGTATATTTATTATACTTCTGTCGATAATAACTGCATTATATGGGTAATGATGCATGTTATATTGATAATAATATAAGTAATAAGTATAATTATTACAGTTCTAGCGATAATAACTGCATAATATGGACGATAATGCACGTTATATTGCTAATAGTATAAGTAATACGTATAATTATTACAGTTCTAGCGATAATAACTGCATTATATGGGTAATAATGCATGTTATATTGATAATAGTAAAAGGAATAAGTATATTTATTATAGTTCTATCGATAATAACTGCATTATATGCGTAATAATGCATGTTATATTGATGATAAAAAAAGTAATACGTATATTTATTATAGTTCAAGCTATAATAACTGCATAATATGGGTAATAATGCATGTTATATTGATAATAATACAAGTAATAAGTATAATTATTACAGTTCTAGCGATAATAACTCCATTATATGGGTAATAATGCATGTTATATTGATAATAATATAAGTGATGAGTATAATTATTACAGTTCTAGCGATAATAACTCCATTATATGGGTAGTAATGCATGTTATATTGATGATAAAAAAAGTAATACGTATATTTATTATAGTTCTAGCTATAATAACTGCATAATATGGGTAATAATGCATGTTATATTGATAATAATATAAGTAATAAGTATAATTATTACAGTTCTAGCGATAATAACTCCATTATATGGGTAATAATGCATGTTATATTGTTAATAATATAAGTAATGAGTATAATTATTACAGTTCTAGCGATAATAACTCCATTATATGGGTAATAATGCATGTTATATTGATAATAATATAAGTAATAAGTATAATTATTACAGTTCTAGCGATAATAACTGCATAATATGGGTAATAATGCACGTTATATTGCTAATAATATAAGTGATAAGTATAATTATTACAGTTCTAGCGATAATAACTCCATTATATAGATAATAATGCATGTCATATTGATAATATCGGGAGTAATAAGTATAATTATTATAGTTCTAGCGATAATAATTGTACAATATGGCTAATAGTGCATGTTATATTGATAATAATAAAAGTAATAAGTATATTTATTACAGTTCTATCGATAATAACTGCATAATATGGGTAATAATGCATGTTATATTGATGACAATAAAAGTAATACGTATATTTATTATAGTTCTAGCGATAATAACTGCATTATATGGGTAATAATGCATGTTATATTGATAATAATATAAGTAATAAGTATAATTATTACAGTTCTAGCGATAATAACTCCATTATATGGGTAATAATGCATGTTATATTGTTAATAATATAAGTAATGAGTATAATTATTACAGTTCTAGCGATAATAACTCCATTATATGGGTAATAATGCATGTCATATTGATAATAATATAAGTAATAAGTATAATTATTACAGTTCTAGCGATAATAACTGCATAATATGGGTAATAATGCACGTTATATTGCTAATCATATAAGTGATAAGTATAATTATTACAGTTCTAGCGATAATAACTCCATTATATGGATAACAATGCATGTCATATTGATAATATCGGGAGTAATAAGTATAATTATTACAGTTCTAGCGATAATACTAGTAAAATAAGGCTAAGAGTGCCTGTTATATTGATAATAATAAAAGTAATAAGTATATTTATTATACTTCTGTCGATAATAACTGCATTATATGGGTAATAATGCATGTTATATTGATAATAATATAAGTAATAAGTATAATTATTACAGTTCTAGCGATAATAACACCATTATATGGGTAATAATGCATGTTATATTGATAATAATATAAGTAATAAGTATAGTTATTACAGTTCTAGCGATAATAACTGCATAATATGGGTAAGAATGCATGTTATATTGATAATATCGGGAGTAATAAGTATAATTATTACAGTCATAGCGATAATACTAGTAAAATATGGCTAAGAGTGCCTGTTATATTGATAATAATAAAAGTAATAAGTATATTTATTATACATCTGTCGATAATAACTGCATTATATGGGTAATAGTGCATGTTATATTGATAATAATAAAAGTAATAAGTATATTTATTACAGTTCTATTGATAATAACTGCATAATATGGGTAATAATGCATGTTATATTGATGATAATAAAAGTAATACGTATATTTATTACAGTTCTATCGATAATAACTGCATAATATGGGTAATAATGCATGTTATATTGATAATAATATAAGTAATAAGTATAATTATTACAGTTCTAGCGATAATAACACCATTATATGGGTAATAATGCATGTTATATTGATAATAATATAAGTAATAAGTATAGTTATTACAGTTCTAGCGATAATAACTGCATAATATGGGTAAGAATGCATGTTATATTGATAATATCGGGAGTAATAAGTATAATTATTACAGTCATAGCGATAATACTAGTAAAATATGGCTAAGAGTGCCTGTTATATTGATAATAATAAAAGTAATAAGTATATTTATTATACATCTGTCGATAATAACTGCATTATATGGGTAATAGTGCATGTTATATTGATAATAATAAAAGTAATAAGTATATTTATTACAGTTCTATTGATAATAACTGCATAATATGGGTAATAATGCATGTTATATTGATGATAATAAAAGTAATACGTATATTTATTACAGTTCTATCGATAATAACTGCATAATATGGGTAATAATGCATGTTATATTGATGACAATAAAAGTAATACGTATATTTATTATAGTTCTAGCGATAATAACTGCATTATATGGGTAATAATGCATGTTATATTGATAATAATATAAGTAATAAGTATAATTATTACAGTTCTAGCGATAATAACTCCATTATATGGGTAATAATGCATGTTATATTGTTAATAATATAAGTAATGAGTATAATTATTACAGTTCTAGCGATAATAACTCCATTATATGGGTAATAATGCATGTCATATTGATAATAATATAAGTAATAAGTATAATTATTACAGTTCTAGCGATAATAACTGCATAATATGGGTAATAATGCACGTTATATTGCTAATAATATAAGTGATAAGTATAATTATTACAGTTCTAGCGATAATAACTCCATTATATGGATAATAATGCATGTCATATTGATAATATCGGGAGTAATAAGTATAATTATTACAGTTCTAGCGATAATACTAGTAAAATAAGGCTAAGAGTGCCTGTTATATTGATAATAATAAAAGTAATAAGTATATTTATTATACTTCTGTCGATAATAACTGCATTATATGGGTAATAATGCATGTTATATTGATAATAATATAAGTAATAAGTATAATTATTACAGTTCTAGCGATAATAACACCATTATATGGGTAATAATGCATGTTATATTGATAATAATATAAGTAATAAGTATAGTTATTACAGTTCTAGCGATAATAACTGCATAATATGGGTAAGAATGCATGTTATATTGATAATATCGGGAGTAATAAGTATAATTATTACAGTCATAGCGATAATACTAGTAAAATATGGCTAAGAGTGCCTGTTATATTGATAATAATAAAAGTAATAAGTATATTTATTATACATCTGTCGATAATAACTGCATTATATGGGTAATAGTGCATGTTATATTGATAATAATAAAAGTAATAAGTATATTTATCACAGTTCTATCGATAATAACTGCATAATATGGGTAATAATGCATGTTATATTGATGACAATAAAAGTAATACGTATATTTATTATAGTTCTAGCGATAATAACTGCATAACATGGGTAATAATGCATGTGATATTGATAATATCGGGAGTGATAAGTATAATTATTACAGTTCTATCGATAATAACTGCATAATATGGGTAATAATGCATGTTATATTGATAATATCGGGAGTAATAAGTACAATTATTACAGTTCTAGCGATAATACTAGTAAAATAAGGCTAAGAGTGCCTGTTATATTGATAATAATAAAAGTAATAAGTATATTTATTATACTTCTGTCGATAATAACTGCATTATATGGGTAATAATGCATGTTATATTGATAATAGTAAAAGTAATAAGTATATTTATTATACTTCTGTCGATAATAACTGCATTATATGGGTAATAATGCATGTTATATTGATAATAATATAAGTAATAAGTATAATTATTACAGTTCTAGCGATAGTAACTGCATTATATGGGTAAGAATGCATGTTATATTGATAATATCGGGAGTAATAAGTATAATTATTACAGTCATAGCGATAATACTAGTAAAATATGGCTAAGAGTGCCTGTTATATTGATAACAATAAAAGTAATAAGTATATTTATTATACATCTGTCGATAATAACTGCATTATATGGGTAATAGTGCATGTTATATTGATAATAATAAAAGTAATAAGTATATTTATTACAGTTCTATTGATAATAACTGCATAATATGGGTAATAATGCATGTTATATTGATGATAATAAAAGTAATACGTATATTTATTATAGTTCTAGCGATAATAACTGCATTATATGGGTAATAATGCATGTTATATTGATAATAATATAAGTAATAAGTATATTTATTACAGCTCTGCTATAATAACTGCATTATATGGGTAATAATGGATGTTATATTGATAATATCGGGAGTAATAAGTATAATTATTACAGTCCTAGCGATAATACTAGTAAAATATGGCTAAGAGTGCCTGTTATATTGATAATAATAAAAGTAATAAGTATTTTTATTATACTTCTGTCGATAATAACTGCATTCTATGGGTAATAGTGCATGTTATATTGATAATAATATAAGTAGTAAGTATAATTATTACAGTTCTAGCCATAATAACTGCATAATATGGGTAATAATGCACGTTATATTGCTAATAATATAAGTAATAAGTATAGTAGTTACAGTTCTAGCGATAATAACTGCATTATATGGGTAATAATGCATGTTATATTGACAATAATAAAAGTAAAAAGTATATTTAATACAGTTCTATCGATGATAACTGCATAATATGGGTAGTAATTGATGTTATATTGATAATATCGGGAGTTATAAGTATAATTATTACAGTTCCAGCGATAAGAACTGCATTATATGGGTAATAATGGATGTAATATTGATAATATCGGGAGTAATAAGTATAATTATTACAGTCCTAGCGTTAATACTAGTAAAATATGGCTAAGAGTGCCTATTATATTGATAATAATAAAAGTAATAAGTATATTTATTATACTTCTGTCGATAATAACTGCATTATATGAGTAATAGTGCATGTTATATTGATAATAATAAAAGTAATACGTATATTTATTATAGTTCTATCGATAATAACTGCATAATATGTGTAATAATGCATGTTATATTGATGATAATGAAAGTAGTAAGTATATTTATTACAGTTCTATCGGTAATAAATGCATAATATGTGTAATAATGCATGTTACATTTATCATAATAAAAGTACTAAGTATATTTATTATAGTTCTAGCGATTATAACTGCATAATATGGGTAATAATGCATGTTATATTGAGAATAATATAAGTAATAAATATAATTATTACAGTTCTAGCGATAATAACTGCATAATATGGACGATAATGCACGTTATATTGCTAATAGTGTAAGTAATACGTATAATTATTACAGTTCTAGCGATAATAACTGCATTATATGGGTAATAATGCATGTTATATTGATAATAGTAAAAGTAATAAGTATATTTATTATAGTTCTATCGATAATAACTGCATTATATGCGTAATAATGCATGTTATATTGATGATAAAAAAAGTAATACGTATATTTATTATAGTTCTAGCTATAATAACTGCATAATATGGGTAATAATGCATGTTATATTGATAATAATATAAGTAATAAGTATAATTATTACAGTTCTAGCGATAATAACTGCATTATATGGGTAAGAATGCATGTTATATTGATAATATCGGGAGTAATAAGTATAATTATTACAGTCATAGCGATAATACTAGTAAAATATGGCTAAGAGTGCCTGTTATATTGATAATAATAAAAGTAATAAGTATATTTATTATACATCTGTCGGTAATAACTGCATTATATGGGTAATAGTGCATGTTATATTGATAATAATAAAAGTAATAAGTATATTTATTACAGTTCTATTGATAATAACTGCATAATATGGGTAATAATGCATGTTATATTGATGATAATAAAAGTAATACGTATATTTATTATAGTTCTAGCGATAATAACTGCATTATATGGGTAATAATGCATGTTATATTGATAATAATATAAGTAATAAGTATATTTATTACAGCTCTGCTATAATAACTGCATTATATGGGTAATAATGGATGTTATATTGATAATATCGGGAGTAATAAGTATAATTATTACAGTCCTAGCGATAATACTAGTAAAATATGGCTAAGAGTGCCTGTTATATTGATAATAATAAAAGTAATAAGTATATTTATTATACTTCTGTCGATAATAACTGCATTATATGGGTAATGGTGCATGTTATATTGATAATAATAAAAGTAATAAGTATATTTATTACAGTTCTAGCGATAATAACTGCATTATATGCGTAATAATGCATGTTATATTGATAATAATATAAGTAATAAGTATATTTATTACAGTTCTAGCGATAATAACTGCATTATATGGGTAATAATGCATGTTATATTGATAATAATATAAGTAATAAGTATATTTATTACAGCTCTGCTATAATAACTGCATTATATGGGTAATAATGGATGTTATATTGATAATATCGGGAGTAATAAGTATAATTATTACAGTCCTAGCGATAATACTAGTAAAATATGGCTAAGAGTGCCTGTTATATTGATAATAATAATAGTAATAAGTATATTTATTATACTTCTGTCGATAGTAACTGCATTATATGGGTAATGGTGCATGTTATATTGATAATAATAAAAGTAATAAGTATATTTATTACAGTTCTAGCGATAACAACTGCATAATATGGGTAATAATGCACGTTATATTGATAATAATAGAAGTAATAAGTATATTTATTACAGTTCTATCGATAATAACTGCATAATATGGGTAATAATGCGTGTTATATTGATGACAATAAAAGTAATACGGATATTTATTATAGTTCTAGCGATAATAACTGCATTATATGGGTAATAATGCATGTTATATTGATGATAATAAAAGTAATACGTATATTTATTATAGTTCTAGCGATAATAACTGCATTATATGGGTAATAATGCATGTTATATTGATAATAATATAAGTAATAAGTATATTTATTACAGGTCTATCGATAATAACTGCATAATATGGGTAATAATGCATGTTATATTGATGATAATAAAAGTAATACGTATATTTATTATAGTTCTAGCGATAATAACTGCATTATATGGGTAATAATGCATGTTATATTGATAATAATATAAGTAATAAGTATATTTATTACAGTTCTATCGATAATAACTGCATAATATGGGTAATAATGCATGTTATATTGATGACAATTAAAGTAATACGTATATTTATTATAGTTCTAGCGATAATAACTGCATTATATGGGTAATAATGCATGTTATATTGATAATAGTAAAAGTAATAAGTATAATTATTACAGTTCTAGCGATAATTACTCCATTATATGGGTAATAATGCATGTTATATTGATAATAATATAAGTAATGAGTATAATTATTACAGTTCTAGCGATAATAACTGCATAATATGGGTAGTAATGGATGTTATATTGATAATATCGGGAGTAATAAGTATAATTATTACAGTTCTAGCGATAATACTAGTACAATATGGCGAAGAGTGCCTGTTATACTGATAATAATAAAAGTAATCAGTATATTTATTATACTTCTGTGGATAATAACTGCATTATATGGGTAATAATGCATGTTATAAAGATAATAATATAAATAGTAAGTATAATTATTACAGTTCTAGCCATAATAACTGCATAATATGGGGAATAATGCACGTTATATTGCTAATAATATAAGTAATAAGTATAATAGTTACAGTTCTAGCGATAATAACTGCATAATATGGGTAATAATGCACGTTATATTGCTAATAATATAAGTGATAAGTATAATTATTACAGTTCTAGCGATAATAACTCCATTATATGGATAATAATGCATGTCATATTGATAATATCGGGAGTAATAAGTATAATTATTATAGTTCTAGCGATAATAATTGTACAATATGGCTAATAGTGCATGTTATATTGATAATAATAAAAGTAATAAGTATATTTATTACAGTTCTATCGATAATAACTGCATAATATGGGTAATAATGCATGTTATATTGATGACAATAAAAGTAATACGTATATTTATTATAGTTCTAGCGATAATAACTGCATTATATGGGTAATAATGCATGTTATATTGATAATAATATAAGTAATAAGTATAATTATTACAGTTCTAGCGATAATAACTCCATTATATGGGTAATAATGCATGTTATATTGTTAATAATATAAGTAATGAGTATAATTATTACAGTTCTAGCGATAATAACTCCATTATATGGGTAATAATGCATGTCATATTGATAATAATATAAGTAATAAGTATAATTATTACAGTTCTAGCGATAATAACTGCATAATATGGGTAATAATGCACGTTATATTGCTAATCATATAAGTGATAAGTATAATTATTACAGTTCTAGCGATAATAACTCCATTATATGGATAATAATGCATGTCATATTGATAATATCGGGAGTAATAAGTATAATTATTACAGTTCTAGCGATAATACTAGTAAAATAAGGCTAAGAGTGCCTGTTATATTGATAATAATAAAAGTAATAAGTATATTTATTATACTTCTGTCGATAATAACTGCATTATATGGGTAATAATGCATGTTATATTGATAATAATATAAGTAATAAGTATAATTATTACAGTTCTAGCGATAATAACACCATTATATGGGTAATAATGCATGTTATATTGATAATAATATAAGTAATAAGTATAGTTATTACAGTTCTAGCGATAATAACTGCATAATATGGGTAAGAATGCATGTTATATTGATAATATCGGGAGTAATAAGTATAATTATTACAGTCATAGCGATAATACTAGTAAAATGTGGCTAAGAGTGCCTGCTATATTGATAATAATAAAAGTAATAAGTATATTTATTATACATCTGTCGATAATAACTGCATTATATGGGTAATAGTGCATGTTATATTGATAATAATAAAAGTAATAAGTATATTTATTACAGTTCTATCGATAATAACTGCATAATATGGGTAATAATGCATGTTATATTGATGACAATAAAAGTAATACGTATATTTATTATAGTTCTAGCGATAATAACTGCATAACATGGGTAATAATGCATGTGATATTGATAATATCGGGAGTGATAAGTATAATTATTACAGTTCTATCGATAATAACTGCATAATATGGGTAATAATGCATGTTATATTGATAATATCGGGAGTAATAAGTACAATTATTACAGTTCTAGCGATAATACTAGTAAAATAAGGCTAAGAGTGCCTGTTATATTGATAATAATAAAAGTAATAAGTATATTTATTATACTTCTGTCGATAATAACTGCATTATATGGGTAATAATGCATGTTATATTGATAATAGTAAAAGTAATAAGTATATTTATTATACTTCTGTCGATAATAACTGCATTATATGGGTAATAATGCATGTTATATTGATAATAATATAAGTAATAAGTATAATTATTACAGTTCTAGCGATAGTAACTGCATTATATGGGTAAGAATGCATGTTATATTGATAATATCGGGAGTAATAAGTATAATTATTACAGTCATAGCGATAATACTAGTAAAATATGGCTAAGAGTGCCTGTTATATTGATAATAATAAAAGTAATAAGTATATTTATTATACATCTGTCGATAATAACTGCATTATATGGGTAATAGTGCATGTTATATTGATAATAATAAAAGTAATAAGTATATTTATTACAGTTCTATTGATAATAACTGCATAATATGGGTAATAATGCATGTTATATTGATGATAATAAAAGTAATACGTATATTTATTATAGTTCTAGCGATAATAACTGCATTATATGGGTAATAATGCATGTTATATTGATAATAATATAAGTAATAAGTATATTTATTACAGCTCTGCTATAATAACTGCATTATATGGGTAATAATGATGTTATATTGATAATATCGGGAGTAATAAGTATAATTATTACAGTCCTAGCGATAATACTAGTAAAATATGGCTAAGAGTGCCTGTTATATTGATAATAATAAAAGTAATAAGTATATTTATTATACTTCTGTCGATAATAACTGCATTATATGGGTAATAATGCATGTTATATTGATAATAATATAAGTAATAAGTATAATTATTACAGTTCTAGCGATAATAACACCATTATATGGGTAATAATGCATGTTATATTGATAATAATATAAGTAATAAGTATAGTTATTACAGTTCTAGCGATAATAACTGCATAATATGGGTAATAATGCACGTTATATTGCTAATAATATAAGTAATAAATATAATTATTACAGTTCTAGCGATAATAACTCCATTATATGGATAATAATGCATGTCATATTGATAATATCGGGAGTAATAAGTATAATTATTATAGTTCTAGCGATAATAATTGTACAATATGGCTAATAGTGCATGTTATATTGATAATAATAAAAGTAATAAGTATATTTATTACAGTTCTATCGATAATAACTGCATAATATGGGTAATAATGCATGTTATATTGATAATAATATAAGTAATGAGAATAATTATTACACTTCTAGCGATAATAACTCCATTATATGGGTAATAATGCATGTTATATTGATAATGATATAAGTAATAAGCATATCTATTACAGTTCTAGCTATAATAACTGCATTATATGGGTAATAATGGATGTTATATTGATAATACCGGGAGTAATAAGTACAATTATTACAGTCCTAGCGATAATACTAGTAAAATATGGCTAAGAGTGCCTGTTATATTGATAATAATAAAAGTAATAAGTATATTTATTATACTTCTGTCGTTGATAACTGCATTATATGAGTAATAGTGCATGTTATATTGAGAATAATATAAGTAATAAATATAATTATTACAGTTCTAGCGATAATAACTGCATAATATGGACGATAATGCACGTTATATTGCTAATAGTATAAGTAATACGTATAATTATTACAGTTCTAGCGATAATAACTGCATTATATGGGTAATAATGCATTTATATTGATAATAGTAAAAGTAATAAGTATATTTATTATAGTTCTATCGATAATAACTGCATTATATGCGTAATAATGCATGTTATATTGATGATAAAAAAAGTAATACGTATATTTATTATAGTTCTAGCTATAATAACTGCATAATATGGGTAATAATGCATGTTATATTGATAATAATATAAGTAATAAGTATAATTATTACAGTTCTAGCGATAATAACTCCATTATATGGGTAATAATGCATGTTATATTGATAATAATATAAGTTATGAGTATAATTATTACAGTTCTAGCGATAATAACTCCATTATATGGGCAATAGTGCACGTTATATTGCTAATAGTGTAAGTAATACGTATAATTATTACAGTTCTAGCGATAATAACTGCATTATATGGGTAATAATGCATGTTATATTGATAATAGTAAAAGTAATAAGTATATTTATTATAGTTCTATCGATAATAACTGCATTATATGCGTAATAATGCATGTTATATTGATGATAAAAAAAGTAATACGTATATTTATTATAGTTCTAGCTATAATAACTGCATAATATGGGTAATAATGCATGTGATATTGATAATATCGGGAGTGATAAGTATAATTATTACAGTTCTAGCGATAATAACACCATTATATGGGTAATAATGCATGTTATATTGATAATAATATAAGTAATAAGTATAATTACTACAGTTCTAGCAATAATAACTGCATTATATGGGTAATAATGCATGTTATATTGATAATAATATAAGTAATGAGTATAATTATTACAGTTCTTGCGATAATAACTCCATTATATGGGTAATAATGCATGTTAGATAGATAATAATATAAGTAATAAGTATAATTATTACAGTTCTAGCGATAATAACTGCATAATATGGGTAATAATGCACGCTATATTGCTAATCATATAAGTAATAAGTATAGTTATTACAGTTCTAGCGATAATAACTCCATTATATGGATAACAATGCATGTCATATTGATAATATCGGGAGTAATAAGTATAATTATTATAGTTCTAGCGATAATAATTGTACAATATGGCTAATAGTGCATGTTATATTGATAATAATATAAGTAATAAGTATATTTATTACAGTTCTATCGATAATAACTGCATAATATGGGTAATAATGCATGTTATATTGATGACAATAAAAGTAATACGTATATTTATTATAGTTCTAGCGATAATAACTGCATTATATGTGTAATAATGCATGTTATATTGATAATAATATAAGTAATAAGTATAATTATTACAGTTCTAGCGATAATAACTCCATTATATGGATAACAATGCATGTCATATTGATAATATCGGGAGAAATAAGTATAATTATTATAGTTCTAGCGATAATAATTGTACAATATGGCTAATAGTGCATGTTATATTGATAATAATAAAAGTAATACGTATATTTATTATAGTTCTAGCGATAATAACTGCATTATATGTGTAATAATGCATGTTATATTGATAATAATATAAGTAATAAGTATAATTATTACAGTTCTAGCGATAATAACTGCATTATATGCGTAATAATGCATGTTATATTGATAATATCGGGAGTAATAAGTATGATTATTACAGTTCTAGCCATAATAACTGCATAATATGGGTAATAATGCACGTTATATTGCTAATAATATAAGTAATAAGTATAATAGTTACAGTTCTAGCGATAATAACTGCATTATATGGGTAAGAATGCATGTTATATTGATAATAATATAAGTAATAAGTATAATTATTACAGTTCTAGCGATAATAACACCATTATATGGGTAATAATGCATGTTATATTGATAATAATATAAGTAATAAGTATAGTTATTACAGTTCTAGCGATAATAACTGCATAATATGGGTAATAATGCACGTTATATTGCTAATAATATAAGTAATAAATATAATTATTACAGTTCTAGCGATAATAACTCCATTATATGGATAATAATGCATGTCATATTGATAATATCGGGAGTAATAAGTATAATTATTATAGTTCTAGCGATAATAATTGTACAATATGGCTAATAGTGCATGTTATATTGATAATAATAAAAGTAATAAGTATATTTATTACAGTTCTATCGATAATAACTGCATAATATGGGTAATAATGCATGTTATATTGATAATAATATAAGTAATGAGTATAATTATTACACATCTAGCGATAATAACTCCATTATATGGGTAATAATGCATGTTATATTGATAATGATATAAGTAATAAGTATATCTATTACAGTTCTAGCTATAATAACTGCATTATATGGGTAATAATGGATGTTATATTGATAATATCGGGAGTAATAAGTACAATTAATACAGTCCTAGCGATAATACTAGTAAAATATGGCTAAGAGTGCCTGTTATATTGATAATAATAAAAGTAATAAGTATATTTATTATACTTCTGTCGTTGATAACTGCATTATATGAGTAATAGTGCATGTTATATTGAGAATAATATAAGTAATAAATATAATTATTACAGTTCTAGCGATAATAACTGCATAATATGGACGATAATGCACGTTATATTGCTAATAGTATAAGTAATACGTATAATTATTACAGTTCTAGCGATAATAACTGCATTATATGGGTAATAATGCATTTATATTGATAATAGTAAAAGTAATAAGTATATTTATTATAGTTCTATCGATAATAACTGCATTATATGCGTAATAATGCATGTTATATTGATGATAAAAAAAGTAATACGTATATTTATTATAGTTCTAGCTATAATAACTGCATAATATGGGTAATAATGCATGTTATATTGATAATAATATAAGTAATAAGTATAATTATTACAGTTCTAGCGATAATAACTCCATTATATGGGTAATAATGCATGTTATATTGATAATAATATAAGTTATGAGTATAATTATTACAGTTCTAGCGATAATAACTCCATTATATGGGCAATAATGCATGTTATATTGATAATAATATAAGTAATAAGTATATTTATTACAGTTCTATCGATAAAAACTGCATAATATGGGTAATAATGCATGTTATAGTGATGACAATAAAAGTAATACGTATATTTATTATAGTTCTAGCGATAATAACTGCATAACATGGGTAATAATGCATGTGACATTGATAATATCGGGAGAGATAAGTATAATTATTACAGTTCTAGCGATAATAACTCCATTATATGGGTAATAATGCATGTTATATTGATAATAATATAAGTAATAAGTATAATTACTACAGTTCTAGCAATAATAACTGCATTATATGGGTAATAACGCATGTTATATTGATAATAATATAAGTAATAAGTATAATTATTACAGTTCTAGCGATAATAACTGCATTATATGCGTAATAATGCATGTTGTATTGATAATATCGGGAGTAATAAGTATAATTATTACAGTTCCAGCGATAAGAACTGCATTATATGCGTAATAATGCATGTTATATTGATAATAATAAAAGTAAGAAATATACTTAATACAGTTCTATCGATAATATCGGGAGTAATAAGTATAATTATTACAGTTCTAGCGATAATACTAGTAAAATATGGCTAAGAGTGCCTGTTATACTGATAATAATAAAAGTAATAAGTATTTTTATTATACTTCTGTCGATAATAACTGCATTCTATGGGTAATAGTGCATGTTATATTGATAATAATATAAGTAGTAAGTATAATTATTACAGTTCTAGCCATAATAACTGCATAATATGGGTAATAATGCACGTTATATTGCTAATAATATAAGTAATAAGTATAGTAGTTACAGTTCTAGCGATAATAACTGCATTACATGCGTAATAATGCATGTTATATTGATAATATCGGGAGTAATAAGTATGATTATTACAGTTCTAGCCATAATAACTGCATAATATGGGTAATAATGCACGTTATATTGCTAATAATATAAGTAATAAGTATAATAGTTACAGTTCTAGCGATAATAACTGCATTATATGGGTAAGAATGCATGTTATATTGATAATATCGGGAGTAATAGGTATAATTATTATAGTTCTAGCGATAATACTAGTAAAATATGGCTAAGAGTGCCTGTTATATTGATAATAATAAAAGTAATAAGTATATTTATTATACTTCTTTCAATAATAACTGCATTATATGGGTAGTAGTGCATGTTACATTGATAATAATAAAAGTAATAAGTGTAATTATTACAGTTCTAGCGATAATAACACCATTATATGGGTAACAATGCATGTTATATTGATAATAATATAAGTAATAAGTACAATTATTACAGTTCTAGCGATAATAACTGCATTATATGGGTAATAATGCATGTTATATTGATAATAATAAAAGTAATGAGTATACTTATTATAGTTCTATCGATAATAACTGCATAATATGGGTAGTAATGGATGTTATATTGACAATATCGGGAGTTATAAGTATAATTATTACAGTTCTAGCGATAATACAAGTAAAATAAGGCTAAGAGTGCCTGTTATATTGATAATAATAAAAGTAATAAGTATATTTATTATACTTCTGTCGATAATAACTGCATTATATGGGTAATAATGCATGTTATATTGATAATAATATAAGTAATAAGTATAATTATTACAGTTCTAGCGATAATAACACCATTATATGGGTAATAATGCATGTTATATTGATAATAATATAAGTAATAAGTATAGTTATTACAGTTCTAGCGATAATAACTGCATAATATGGGTAATAATGCACGTTATATTGCTAATAATATAAGTAATAAATATAATTATTACAGTTCTAGCGATAATAACTCCATTATATGGATAATAATGCATGTCATATTGATAATATCGGGAGTAATAAGTATAATTATTATAGTTCTAGCGATAATAATTGTACAATATGGCTAATAGTGCATGTTATATTGATAATAATAAAAGTAATAAGTATATTTATTACAGTTCTATCGATAATAACTGCATAATATGGGTAATAATGCATGTTATATTGATAATAATATAAGTAATGAGAATAATTATTACACTTCTAGCGATAATAACTCCATTATATGGGTAATAATGCATGTTATATTGATAATGATATAAGTAATAAGCATATCTATTACAGTTCTAGCTATAATAACTGCATTATATGGGTAATAATGGATGTTATATTGATAATACCGGGAGTAATAAGTACAATTATTACAGTCCTAGCGATAATACTAGTAAAATATGGCTAAGAGTGCCTGTTATATTGATAATAATAAAAGTAATAAGTATATTTATTATACTTCTGTCGTTGATAACTGCATTATATGAGTAATAGTGCATGTTATATTGAGAATAATATAAGTAATAAATATAATTATTACAGTTCTAGCGATAATAACTGCATAATATGGACGATAATGCACGTTATATTGCTAATAGTATAAGTAATACGTATAATTATTACAGTTCTAGCGATAATAACTGCATTATATGGGTAATAATGCATTTATATTGATAATAGTAAAAGTAATAAGTATATTTATTATAGTTCTATCGATAATAACTGCATTATATGCGTAATAATGCATGTTATATTGATGATAAAAAAAGTAATACGTATATTTATTATAGTTCTAGCTATAATAACTGCATAATATGGGTAATAATGCATGTTATATTGATAATAATATAAGTAATAAGTATAATTATTACAGTTCTAGCGATAATAACTCCATTATATGGGTAATAATGCATGTTATATTGATAATAATATAAGTTATGAGTATAATTATTACAGTTCTAGCGATAATAACTCCATTATATGGGCAATAATGCACGTTATATTGCTAATAGTGTAAGTAATACGTATAATTATTACAGTTCTAGCGATAATAACTGCATTATATGGGTAATAATGCATGTTATATTGATAATAGTAAAAGTAATAAGTATATTTATTATAGTTCTATCGATAATAACTGCATTATATGCGTAATAATGCATGTTATATTGATGATAAAAAAAGTAATACGTATATTTATTATAGTTCTAGCTATAATAACTGCATAATATGGGTAATAATGCATGTGATATTGATAATATCGGGAGTGATAAGTATAATTATTACAGTTCTAGCGATAATAACACCATTATATGGGTAATAATGCATGTTATATTGATAATAATATAAGTAATAAGTATAATTACTACAGTTCTAGCAATAATAACTGCATTATATGGGTAATAATGCATGTTATATTGATAATAATATAAGTAATGAGTATAATTATTACAGTTCTAGCGATAATAACTCCATTATATGGGTAATAATGCATGTTAGATTGATAATAATATAAGTAATAAGTATAATTATTACAGTTCTAGCGATAATAACTGCATAATATGGGTAATAATGCACGCTATATTGCTAATCATATAAGTAATAAGTATAGTTATTACAGTTCTAGCGATAATAACTCCATTATATGGATAACAATGCATGTCATATTGATAATATCGGGAGTAATAAGTATAATTATTATAGTTCTAGCGATAATAATTGTACAATATGGCTAATAGTGCATGTTATATTGATAATAATATAAGTAATAAGTATATTTATTACAGTTCTATCGATAATAACTGCATAATATGGGTAATAATGCATGTTATATTGATGACAATAAAAGTAATACGTATATTTATTATAGTTCTAGCGATAATAACTGCATTATATGTGTAATAATGCATGTTATATTGATAATAATATAAGTAATAAGTATAATTATTACAGTTCTAGCGATAATAACTGCATTATATGCGTAATAATGCATGTTATATTGATAATGTCGGGAGTAATAAGTATAATTATTACAGTTCTAGCCATAATAACTGCATAATATGGGTAATAATGCACGTTATATTGCTAATAATATAAGTAATAAGTATAATAGTTACAGTTCTAGCGATAATAACTGCATAATATGGGTAATAATGCATGTTATAGTGATGACAATAAAAGTAATACGTATATTTATTATAGTTCTAGCGATAATAACTGCATAACATGGGTAATAATGCATGTGACATTGATAATATCGGGAGAGATAAGTATAATTATTACAGTTCTAGCGATAATAACTCCATTATATGGGTAATAATGCATGTTATATTGATAATAATATAAGTAATAAGTATAATTACTACAGTTCTAGCAATAATAACCGCATTATATGGGTAATAATGCATGTTATATTGATAATAATATAAGTAATAAGTACAATTATTACAGTTCTAGCGATAATAACTGCATAATATGGGTAATAATGCACGTTATATTGCTAATAATATAAGTAATAAGTATAATTATTACAGTTCTAGCGATAATAACTCCATTATATGGATAACAATGCATGTCATATTGATAATATCGGGAGAAATAAGTATAATTATTATAGTTCTAGCGATAATAATTGTACAATATGGCTAATAGTGCATGTTATATTGATAATAATAAAAGTAATACGTATATTTATTATAGTTCTAGCGATAATAACTGCATTATATGTGTAATAATGCATGTTATATTGATAATAATATAAGTAATAAGTATAATTATTACAGTTCTAGCGATAATAACTGCATTATATGCGTAATAATGCATGTTATATTGATAATATCGGGAGTAATAAGTATGATTATTACAGTTCTAGCCATAATAACTGCATAATATGGGTAATAATGCACGTTATATTGCTAATAATATAAGTAATAAGTATAATAGTTACAGTTCTAGCGATAATAACTGCATTATATGGGTAAGAATGCATGTTATATTGATAATAATATAAGTAATAAGTATAATTATTACAGTTCTAGCGATAATAACACCATTATATGGGTAATAATGCATGTTATATTGATAATAATATAAGTAATAAGTATAGTTATTACAGTTCTAGCGATAATAACTGCATAATATGGGTAATAATGCACGTTATATTGCTAATAATATAAGTAATAAATATAATTATTACAGTTCTAGCGATAATAACTCCATTATATGGATAATAATGCATGTCATATTGATAATATCGGGAGTAATAAGTATAATTATTATAGTTCTAGCGATAATAATTGTACAATATGGCTAATAGTGCATGTTATATTGATAATAATAAAAGTAATAAGTATATTTATTACAGTTCTATCGATAATAACTGCATAATATGGGTAATAATGCATGTTATATTGATAATAATATAAGTAATGAGTATAATTATTACACTTCTAGCGATAATAACTCCATTATATGGGTAATAATGCATGTTATATTGATAATGATATAAGTAATAAGTATATCTATTACAGTTCTAGCTATAATAACTGCATTATATGGGTAATAATGGATGTTATATTGATAATATCGGGAGTAATAAGTACAATTAATACAGTCCTAGCGATAATACTAGTAAAATATGGCTAAGAGTGCCTGTTATATTGATAATAATAAAAGTAATAAGTATATTTATTATACTTCTGTCGTTGATAACTGCATTATATGAGTAATAGTGCATGTTATATTGAGAATAATATAAGTAATAAATATAATTATTACAGTTCTAGCGATAATAACTGCATAATATGGACGATAATGCACGTTATATTGCTAATAGTATAAGTAATACGTATAATTATTACAGTTCTAGCGATAATAACTGCATTATATGGGTAATAATGCATTTATATTGATAATAGTAAAAGTAATAAGTATATTTATTATAGTTCTATCGATAATAACTGCATTATATGCGTAATAATGCATGTTATATTGATGATAAAAAAAGTAATACGTATATTTATTACAGTTCTAGCGATAATAACTCCATTATATGGGTAATAATGCATGTTATATTGATAATAATATAAGTAATAAGTATAATTACTACAGTTCTAGCAATAATAACTGCATTATATGGGTAATAACGCATGTTATATTGATAATAATATAAGTAATAAGTATAATTATTACAGTTCTAGCGATAATAACTGCATTATATGCGTAATAATGCATGTTGTATTGATAATATCGGGAGTAATAAGTATAATTATTACAGTTCCAGCGATAAGAACTGCATTATATGCGTAATAATGCATGTTATATTGATAATAATAAAAGTAAGAAATATACTTAATACAGTTCTATCGATAATATCGGGAGTAATAAGTATAATTATTACAGTTCTAGCGATAATACTAGTAAAATATGGCTAAGAGTGCCTGTTATACTGATAATAATAAAAGTAATAAGTATTTTTATTATACTTCTGTCGATAATAACTGCATTCTATGGGTAATAGTGCATGTTATATTGATAATAATATAAGTAGTAAGTATAATTATTACAGTTCTAGCCATAATAACTGCATAATATGGGTAATAATGCACGTTATATTGCTAATAATATAAGTAATAAGTATAGTAGTTACAGTTCTAGCGATAATAACTGCATTACATGCGTAATAATGCATGTTATATTGATAATATCGGGAGTAATAAGTATGATTATTACAGTTCTAGCCATAATAACTGCATAATATGGGTAATAATGCACGTTATCTGGCTAATAATATAAGTAATAAGTATAATAGTTACAGTTCTAGCGATAATAACTGCATTATATGGGTAAGAATGCATGTTATATTGATAATATCGGGAGTAATAGGTATAATTATTATAGTTCTAGCGATAATACTAGTAAAATATGGCTAAGAGTGCCTGTTATATTGATAATAATAAAAGTAATAAGTATATTTATTATACTTCTTTCAATAATAACTGCATTATATGGGTAGTAGTGCATGTTACATTGATAATAATAAAAGTAATAAGTGTAATTATTACAGTTCTAGCGATAATAACACCATTATATGGGTAACAATGCATGTTATATTGATAATAATATAAGAAATAAGTACAATTATTACAGTTCTAGCGATAATAACTGCATTATATGGGTAATAATGCATGTTATATTGATAATAATAAAAGTAATGAGTATACTTATTATAGTTCTATCGATAATAACTGCATAATATGGGTAGTAATGGATGTTATATTGACAATATCGGGAGTTATAAGTATAATTATTACAGTTCTAGCGATACTACAAGTAAAATAAGGCTAAGAGTGCCTGTTATATTGATAATAATAAAAGTAATAAGTATATTTATTATACTTCTGTCGATAATAACTGCATTATATGGGTAATAATGCATGTTATATTGATAATAATATAAGTAATAAGTATAATTATTACAGTTCTAGCGATAATAACACCATTATATGGGTAATAATGCATGTTATATTGATAATAATATAAGTAATAAGTATAGTTATTACAGTTCTAGCGATAATAACTGCATAATATGGGTAATAATGCACGTTATATTGCTAATAATATAAGTAATAAATATAATTATTACAGTTCTAGCGATAATAACTCCATTATATGGATAATAATGCATGTCATATTGATAATATCGGGAGTAATAAGTATAATTATTATAGTTCTAGCGATAATAATTGTACAATATGGCTAATAGTGCATGTTATATTGATAATAATAAAAGTAATAAGTATATTTATTACAGTTCTATCGATAATAACTGCATAATATGGGTAATAATGCATGTTATATTGATAATAATATAAGTAATGAGAATAATTATTACACTTCTAGCGATAATAACTCCATTATATGGGTAATAATGCATGTTATATTGATAATGATATAAGTAATAAGCATATCTATTACAGTTCTAGCTATAATAACTGCATTATATGGGTAATAATGGATGTTATATTGATAATACCGGGAGTAATAAGTACAATTATTACAGTCCTAGCGATAATACTAGTAAAATATGGCTAAGAGTGCCTGTTATATTGATAATAATAAAAGTAATAAGTATATTTATTATACTTCTGTCGTTGATAACTGCATTATATGAGTAATAGTGCATGTTATATTGAGAATAATATAAGTAATAAATATAATTATTACAGTTCTAGCGATAATAACTGCATAATATGGACGATAATGCACGTTATATTGCTAATAGTATAAGTAATACGTATAATTATTACAGTTCTAGCGATAATAACTGCATTATATGGGTAATAATGCATTTATATTGATAATAGTAAAAGTAATAAGTATATTTATTATAGTTCTATCGATAATAACTGCATTATATGCGTAATAATGCATGTTATATTGATGATAAAAAAAGTAATACGTATATTTATTATAGTTCTAGCTATAATAACTGCATAATATGGGTAATAATGCATGTTATATTGATAATAATATAAGTAATAAGTATAATTATTACAGTTCTAGCGATAATAACTCCATTATACGGGTAATAATGCATGTTATATTGATAATAATATAAGTTATGAGTATAATTATTACAGTTCTAGCGATAATAACTCCATTATATGGGCAATAATGCACGTTATATTGCTACTAGTGTAAGTAATACGTATAATTATTACAGTTCTAGCGATAATAACTGCATTATATGGGTAATAATGCATGTTATATTGATAATAGTAAAAGTAATAAGTATATTTATTATAGTTCTATCGATAATAACTGCATTATATGCGTAATAATGCATGTTATATTGATGATAAAAAAAGTAATACGTATATTTATTATAGTTCTAGCTATAATAACTGCATAATATGGGTAATAATGCATGTGATATTGATAATATCGGGAGTGATAAGTATAATTATTACAGTTCTAGCGATAATAACACCATTATATGGGTAATAATGCATGTTATATTGATAATAATATAAGTAATAAGTATAATTACTACAGTTCTAGCAATAATAACTGCATTATATGGGTAATAATGCATGTTATATTGATAATAATATAAGTAATGAGTATAATTATTACAGTTCTAGCGATAATAACTCCATTATATGGGTAATAATGCATGTTAGATTGATAATAATATAAGTAATAAGTATAATTATTACAGTTCTAGCGATAATAACTGCATAATATGGGTAATAATGCACGCTATATTGCTAATCATATAAGTAATAAGTATAGTTATTACAGTTCTAGCGATAATAACTCCATTATATGGATAACAATGCATGTCATATTGATAATATCGGGAGTAATAAGTATAATTATTATAGTTCTAGCGATAATAATTGTACAATATGGCTAATAGTGCATGTTATATTGATAATAATATAAGTAATAAGTATATTTATTACAGTTCTATCGATAATAACTGCATAATATGGGTAATAATGCATGTTATATTGATGACAATAAAAGTAATACGTATATTTATTATAGTTCTAGCGATAATAACTGCATTATATGTGTAATAATGCATGTTATATTGATAATAATATAAGTAATAAGTATAATTATTACAGTTCTAGCGATAATAACTGCATTATATGCGTAATAATGCATGTTATATTGATAATATCGGGAGTAATAAGTATAATTATTACAGTTCTAGCCATAATAACTGCATAATATGGGTAATAATGCACGTTATATTGCTAATAATATAAGTAATAAGTATAATAGTTACAGTTCTAGCGATAATAACTGCATAATATGGGTAATAATGCATGTTATAGTGATGACAATAAAAGTAATACGTATATTTATTATAGTTCTAGCGATAATAACTGCATAACATGGGTAATAATGCATGTGACATTGATAATATCGGGAGAGATAAGTATAATTATTACAGTTCTAGCGATAATAACTCCATTATATGGGTAATAATGCATGTTATATTGATAATAATATAAGTAATAAGTATAATTACTACAGTTCTAGCAATAATAACTGCATTATATGGGTAATAATGCACGTTATATTGCTAATAATATAAGTAATACGTATAATTATTACAGTTCTAGCGATAATACTAGTAAAATATGGCTAAGAGTGCCTGTTATACTGATAATAATAAAAGTAATAAGTATTTTTATTATACTTCTGTCGATAATAACTGCATTCTATGGGTAATAGTGCATGTTATATTGATAATAATATAAGTAGTAAGTATAATTATTACAGTTCTAGCCATAATAACTGCATAATATGGGTAATAATGCACGTTATATTGCTAATAATATAAGTAATAAGTCTAGTAGTTACAGTTCTAGCGATAATAACTGCATTATATGGGTAATAATGCATGTTATATTGACAATAATAAAAGTAAAAAGTATATTTAATACAGTTCTATCGATAATAACTGCATAATATGGGTAGTAATGGATGTTATATTGATAATATCGGGAGTTATAAGTATAATTATTACAGTTCCAGCGATAAGAACTGCATTATATGGGTAATAATGGATGTTATATTGATAATATCGGGAGTAATAAGTATAATTATTACAGTCCTAGCGTTAATACTAGTAAAATATGGCTAAGAGTGCCTGTTATATTGATAATAATAAAAGTAATAAGGATATTTATTATACTTCTGTCGATAATAACTGCATTATATGAGTAATAGTGCATGTTATATTGATAATAATAAAAGTAATACGTATATTTATTATAGTTCTATCGATAATAACTGCATAATATGTGTAATAATGCATGTTATATTGATGATAATGAAAGTAGTAAGTATATTTATTACAGTTCTATCGGTAATAAATGCATAATATGTGTAATAATGCATGTTACATTTATCATAATAAAAGTACTAAGTATATTGATTACAATTCTAGCGATAATAACTGCATAATATGGACGATAATGCACGTTATATTGCTAATAGTGTAAGTAATACGTATAATTATTACAGTTCTAGCGATAATAACTGCATTATATGGGTAATAATGCATGTTATATTGATAATAGTAAAAGTAATAAGTATATTTATTATAGTTCTATCGATAATAACTGCATTATATGCGTAATAATGCATGTTATATTGATGATAAAAAAAGTAATACGTATATTTATTATAGTTCTAGCTATAATAACTGCATAATATGGGTAATAATGCATGTTATATTGATAATAATATAAGTAATAAGTACAATTATTACAGTTCTAGCGATAATAACTCCATTATATGGGTAATAATGCACGTTATATTGCTAATAATATAAGTAATAAGTATAATTATTTCAGTTCTAGCGATAATAACTCCATTATATGGATAACAATGCATGTCATATTGATAATATCGGGAGTAATAAGTATAATTATTATAGTTCTAGCGATAATAATTGTACAATATGGCTAATAGTGCATGTTATATTGATAATAATAAAAGTAATACGTATATTTATTATAGTTCTATCGATAATAACTGCATAATATGTGTAATAATGCATGTTATATTGATGATAATGAAAGTAGTAAGTATATTTATTACAGTTCTATCGGTAATAAATGCATAATATGTGTAATAATGCATGTTACATTTATCATAATAAAAGTACTATGTATATTGATTACAATTCTAGCGATAATAACTGCATAATATGGACGATAATGCACGTTATATTGCTAATAGTGTAAGTAATACGTATAATTATTACAGTTCTAGCGATAATAACTGCATTATATGGGTAATAATGCATGTTATATTGATAATAGTAAAAGTAATAAGTATATTTATTATAGTTCTATCGATAATAACTGCATTATATGCGTAATAATGCATGTTATATTGATGATAAAAAAAGTAATACGTATATTTATTATAGTTCTAGCTATAATAACCGCATAATATGGGTAATAATGCATGTTATATTGATAATAATATAAGTAATAAGTATAATTATTACAGTTCTAGCATTAATAACTGCATAATATGGGTAATAATGCATGTTATAGTGATGACAATAAAAGTAATACGTATATTTATTATAGTTCTAGCGATAATAACTGCATAACATGGTTAATAATGCATGTGATATTGATAATATCGGGAGTGATAAGTATAATTATTACAGTTCTAGCGATAATAACACCATTATATGGGTAATAATGCATGTTATATTGATAATAATATAAGTAATAAGTATAATTACTACAGTTCTAGCGATAATAACTGCATTATATGGGTAATAATGCATGTTATATTGATAATAATATAAGTAATGAGTATAATTATTACAGTTCTAGCGATAATAACTCCATTATATGGGTAATAATGCATGTTATATGGATAATAATATAAGTAATAAGTACAATTATTACAGTTCTAGCGATAATAACTCCATTATATGGGTAATAATGCATGTTATATTGATAATAATATAAGTGATGAGTATAATTATTACAGTTCTAGCGATAATAACTCCATTATATGGGTAATAATGCATGTTATATTGATAATATCGGGAGAAATAAGTATAATTATTATAGTTCTAGCGATAATAATTGTACAATATGGCTAATAGTGCATGTTATATTGATAATAATATAAGTAATAAGTATATTTATTACAGTTCTATCGATAATAACTGCATAATATGGGTAATAATGCATGTTATATTGATGACAATAAAAGTAATACGTATATTTATTACAGTTCTAGCGATAATAACTCCATTATATGGATAATAATGCATGTCATATTGATAATATCGGGAGTAATAACTAAAATTATTATAGTTCTAGCGATAATAATTGTACAGTATGGCTAATAGTGCATGTTATATTGATAATAATAAAAGTAATAAGTATATTTATTTCAGTTCTATCGATAATAACTGCATAATATGGGTAATAATGCATGTTATATTGATAATAATATAAGTAATAAGTATAATTATTACAGTTCTAGCGATAATAACTGCATTATATGCGTAATAATGCATGTTATATTGATAATATCGGGAGTAATAAGTATAATTATTACAGTTCCAGCGATAAGAACTGCATTATATGCGTAATAATGCATGTTATATTGATAATAATAAAAGTAAGAAATATACTTAATACAGTTCTATCGATAATAACTGCATAATATGGGTAGTAATGGATGTTATATTGATAATATCGGGAGTTATAAGTATAATTATTACAGTTCCAGCGATAAGAACTGCATTATATGGGTAATAATGGATGTTATATTGATAATATCGGGAGTAATAAGTATAATTATTACAGTCCTAGCGTTAATACTAGTAAAATATGGCTAAGAGTGCCTGTTATATTGATAATAATAAAAGTAATAAGTATATTTATTATACTTCTGTCGATAATAACTGCATTATATGAGTAATAGTGCATGTTATATTGATAATAACAAAAGTAATACGTATATTTATTACAGTTCTATCGGTAATAAATGCATAATATGTGTAATAATGCATGTTACATTTATCATAATAAAAGTACTACGTATATTTATTACAGTTCTAGCGATAATAACTGCATAATATGGACGATAATGCACGTTATATTGCTAATAGTGTAAGTAATACGTATAATTATTACAGTTCTAGCGATAATAACTGCATAACATGGGTAATAATGCATGTGATATTGATAATATCGGGAGTAATGAGTATAATTATTACAGTTCTAGCGATAATAACTCCATTATATGGGTAATAATGCATGTTATATTGATAATAATATAAGTAATAAGTACAATTATTACAGTTCTAGCGATAATAACTGCATTATATGGGTAATAATGCATGTTATGTTGGTAATAATATAAGTAATAAGTATAATTATTACAGTTCTAGCGATAATAACTGCATAATATGGATAATAATGCACGTTATATTGCTAATAGTATAAGTAATACGTATAATTATTACAGTTCTAGCGATAATAACTGCATTAGATGGGTAATAATGCACGTTATATTGCTAATAATATAAGTAATAAATATAATTATTACAGTTCTAGCGATAATAACTCCATTATATGGATAATAATGCATGTTATATTGATAATATCGGGAGCAATAAGTATAATTATTATAGTTCTAGCGATAATAATAGTGCAATATGGCTAATAATGCATGTTATATTGATAATAATATAAGTAATGAGTATAATTATTACAGTTCTAGCGATAATAACTCCATTATATGGGTAATAATGCATGTTATATTGATAATAATATAAGTAATGAGTATAATTATTACAGTTCTAGCGATAATAACTCCATTATATGGGTAATAATGCATGTTATATGGATAATAATATAAGTAATAAGTACAATTATTACAGTTCTAGCGATAATAACTCCATTATATGGGTAATAATGCATGTTATATTGATAATAATATAAGTGATGAGTATAATTATTACAGTTCTAGCGATAATAACTCCATTATATGGGTAATAATGCATGTTATATTGATAATATCGGGAGAAATAAGTATAATTATTATAGTTCTAGCGATAATAATTGTACAATATGGCTAATAGTGCATGTTATATTGATGATAATATAAGTAATAAGTATATTTATTACAGTTCTATCGATAATAACTGCATAATATGGGTAATAATGCATGTTATATTGATGACAATAAAAGTAATACGTATATTTATTATAGTTCTAGCGATAATAACTGCATTATATGGGTAATAATGCACGTTATATTGCTAATAATATAAGTAATAAGTATAATTATTACAGTTCTAGCGATAATAACTCCATTATATGGATAACAATGCATGTCATATTGATAATATCGGGAGTAATAAGTATAATTATTATAGTTCTAGCGATAATAATTGTACAATATGGCTAATAGTGCATGTTATATTGATAATAATAAAAGTAATACGTATATTTATTATAGTTCTAGCGATAATAACTGCATTATATGTGTAATAATGCATGTTATATTGATAATAATATAAGTAATAAGTATAATTATTACAGTTCTAGCGAGAATAACTCCATTATATGGGTAATAATGCATGTTATATTGATAATAATATAAGTAATAAGTATAATTACTACAGTTCTAGCAATAATAACTGCATTATATGGGTAATAATGCATGTTATATTGATAATAATATAAGTAATAAGTACAATTATTACAGTTCTAGCGATAATAACTCCATTATATGGGTAATAATGCATGTTAGATTGATAATAATATAAGTAATAAGTATAATTATTACAGTTCTAGCGATAATAACTGCATAATATGGGTAATAATGCACGCTATATTGCTAATAATATAAGTCATAAGTATAGTTATTACAGTTCTAGCGATAATAACTCCATTATATGGATAACAATGCATGTCATATTGATAATATCGGGAGTAATAAGTATAATTATTATAGTTCTAGCGATAATAATTGTACAATATGGCTAATAGTGCATGTTATATTGATAATAATATAAGTAATAAGTATATTTATTACAGTTCTATCGATAATAACTGCATAATATGGGTAATAATGCATGTTATATTGATGACAATAAAAGTAATACGTATATTTATTATAGTTCTAGCGATAATAACTGCATTATATGGGTAATAATGCATGTTATATTGATAATAATATAAGTAATGAGGATAAATATTACAGTTCTAGCGATAATAACTCCATTATATGGGTAATAATGCATGTTATATTGATAATAATATAAGTAATAAGTATAGTTATTACAGTTCTAGCGATAATAACTGCATAATATGGGTAATAATGCACGTTATATTGCTAATAATATAAGTAATAAGTATAATTATTACAGTTCTAGCGATAATAACTCCATTATATGGATAATAATGCATGTCATATTGATAATATCGGGAGTAATGAGTATAATTATTATAGTTCTAGCGATAATAATTGTACAATATGGCTAATAGTGCATGTTATATTGATAATAATAAAAGTAATACGTATATTTATTATAGTTCTAGCGATAATAACTGCATTATATGTGTAATAATGCATGTTATATTGATAATAATATAAGTAATAAGTATAATTATTACAGTTCTAGCGATAATAACTGCATTATATGCGTAATAATGCATGTTATATTGATAATATCGGGAGTAATAAGTATAATTATTACAGTTCTAGCCATAATAACTGCATAATATGGGTAATAATGCACGTTATATTGCTAATAATATAAGTAATAAGTGTAATAGTTACAGTTCTAGCGATAATAACTGCATTATATGGGTAAGAATGCATGTTATATTGATAATATCGGGAGAAATAAGTATAATTATTATAGTTCTAGCGATAATACTAGTAAAATATGGCTAAGAGTGCCTGTTATATTGATAATAATAAAAGTAATAAGTATATTTATTATACTTCTGTCAATAATAACTGCATTATATGGGTAGTAGTGCATGTTACATTGATAATAATAAAAGTAATAAGTGTAATTATTACAGTTCTAGCGATAATAACAACATTATATGGGTAATAATGCATGTTATATTGATAATAATATAAGTAATAAGTACAATTATTACAATTCTAGCGATAATAACTGCATTATATGGGTAATAATGCATGTTATATTGATAATAATAAAAGTAATGAGTATATTTATTATAGTTCTATCGATAATAACTGCATAATATGTGTAGTAATAGATGTTATATTGACAATATCGGGAGTTATAAGTATAATTATTACAGTTCTAGCGATAATACTAGTAAAGTAAGGCTAAGAGTGCCTGTTATATTGATAATAATAAAAGTAATAAGTATATTTATTATACTTCTGTCGATAATAACTGCATTATATGGGTAATAATGCATGTTATATTGATAATAATATAAGTAATAAGTATAATTATTACAGTTCTAGCGATAATAACTGCATAATATGGACGATAATGCACGTTATATTGCTAATAGTATAAGTAATACGTATAATTATTACAGTTCTAGCGATAATAACTGCATTATATGGGTAATAATGCATGTTATATTGATAATAGTAAAAGGAATAAGTATATTTATTATAGTTCTATCGATAATAACTGCATTATATGCGTAATAATGCATGTTATATTGATGATAAAAAAAGTAATACGTATATTTATTATAGTTCAAGCTATAATAACTGCATAATATGGGTAATAATGCATGTTATATTGATAATAATACAAGTAATAAGTATAATTATTACAGTTCTAGCGATAATAACTCCATTATATGGGTAATAATGCATGTTATATTGATAATAATATAAGTGATGAGTATAATTATTACAGTTCTAGCGATAATAACTCCATTATATGGGTAGTAATGCATGTTATATTGATGATAAAAAAAGTAATACGTATATTTATTATAGTTCTAGCTATAATAACTGCATAATATGGGTAATAATGCATGTTATATTGATAATAATATAAGTAATAAGTATAATTATTACAGTTCTAGCGATAATAACTCCATTATATGGGTAATAATGCATGTTATATTGTTAATAATATAAGTAATGAGTATAATTATTACAGTTCTAGCGATAATAACTCCATTATATGGGTAATAATGCATGTTATATTGATAATAATATAAGTAATAAGTATAATTATTACAGTTCTAGCGATAATAACTGCATAATATGGGTAATAATGCACGTTATATTGCTAATAATATAAGTGATAAGTATAATTATTACAGTCCTAGCGATAATAACTCCATTATATGGATAATAATGCATGTCATATTGATAATATCGGGAGTAATAAGTATAATTATTATAGTTCTAGCGATAATAATTGTACAATATGGCTAATAGTGCATGTTATATTGATAATAATAAAAGTAATAAGTATATTTATTACAGTTCTATCGATAATAACTGCATAATATGGGTAATAATGCATGTTATATTGATGACAATAAAAGTAATACGTATATTTATTATAGTTCTAGCGATAATAACTGCATTATATGGGTAATAATGCACGTTATATTGCTAATAATATAAGTAATAAGTATAATTATTACAGTTCTAGCGATAATAACTCCATTATATGGATAACAATGCATGTCATATTGATAATATCGGGAGTAATAAGTATAATTATTATAGTTCTAGCGATAATAATTGTACAATATGGCTAATAGTGCATGTTATATTGATAATAATAAAAGTAATACGTATATTTATTATAGTTCTAGCGATAATAACTGCATTATATGTGTAATAATGCATGTTATATTGATAATAATATAAGTAATAAGTATAATTATTACAGTTCTAGCGATAATAACTGCATTATATGCGTAATAATGCATGTTATATTGATAATATCGGGAGTAATAAGTATAATTATTACAGTTCTAGCCATAATAACTGCATAATATGGGTAATAATGCACGTTATATTGCTAATAATATAAGTAATAAGTATAATAGTTACAGTTCTAGCGATAATAACTGCATAATATGGGTAATAATGCATGTTATAGTGATGACAATAAAAGTAATACGTATATTTATTATAGTTCTAGCGATAATAACTGCATAACATGGGTAATAATGCATGTGACATTGATAATATCGGGAGAGATAAGTATAATTATTACAGTTCTAGCGATAATAACTCCATTATATGGGTAATAATGCATGTTATATTGATAATAATATAAGTAATAAGTATAATTACTACAGTTCTAGCAATAATAACTGCATTATATGGGTAATAATGCATGTTATATTGATAATAATATAAGTAATAAGTACAATTATTACAGTTCTAGCGATAATAACTGCATAATATGGGTAATAATGCACGTTATATTGCTAATAATATAAGTAATACGTATAATTATTACAGTTCTAGCGATAATAACTCCATTATATGGATAATAATGCATGTCATATTGATAATATCGGGAGAAATAAGTATAATTATTATAGTTCTAGCGATAATAATTGTACAATATGGCTAATAGTGCATGTTATATTGATAATAATAAAAGTAATAAGTATATTTATTACAGTTCTATCGATAATAACTGCATAATATGGGTAATAATGCATGTTATATTGATAATAGTAAAAGTAATAAGTATATTTATTATAGTTCTATCGATAATAACTGCATTATATGCGTAATAATGCATGTTATATTGATGATAAAAAAAGTAATACGTATATTTATTATAGTTCTAGCTATAATAACTGCATAATATGGGTAATAATGCATGTTATAATGATAATAATATAAGTAATAAGTATAATTATTACAGTTCTAGCGATAATAACTCCATTATATGGGTAATAATGCATGTTATATTGATAATAATATAAGTGATGAGTATAATTATTACAGTTCTAGCGATAATAACTCCATTATGTGGGTAATAATGCATATTATATTGATAATAATATAAGTAATAAGTATATTTATTACAGTTCTAGCGATAATAACTCCATTATATGGATAATAATGCATGTCATATTGATAATATCGGGAGTAATAACTAAAATTATTATAGTTCTAGCGATAATAATTGTACAGTATGGCTAATAGTGCATGTTATATTGATAATAATAAAAGTAATAAGTATATTTATTACAGTTCTATCGATAATAACTGCATAATATGGGTAATAATGCATGTTATATTGATAATAATATAAGTAATAAGTATAATTATTACAGTTCTAGCGATAATAACTGCATTATATGCGTAATAATGCATGTTATATTGATAATATCGGGAGTAATAAGTATAATTATTACAGTTCCAGCGATAAGAACTGCATTATATGCGTAATAATGCATGTTATATTGATAATAATAAAAGTAAGAAATATACTTAATACAGTTCTATCGATAATAACTGCATAATATGGGTAGTAATGGATGTTATATTGATAATATCGGGAGTTATAAGTATAATTATTACAGTTCCAGCGATAAGAACTGCATTATATGGGTAATAATGGATGTTATATTGATAATATCGGGAGTAATAAGTATAATTATTACAGTCCTAGCGTTAATACTAGTAAAATATGGCTAAGAGTGCCTGTTATATTGATAATAATAAAAGTAATAAGTATATTTATTATACTTCTGTCGATAATAACTGCATTATATGAGTAATAGTGCATGTTATATTGATAATAACAAAAGTAATACGTATATTTATTATAGTTCTATCGATAATAACTGCATAATATGTGTAATAATGCATGTTATATTGATGATAATGAAAGTAGTAAGTATATTTATTACAGTTCTATCGGTAATAAATGCATAATATGTGTAATAATGCATGTTACATTTATCATAATAAAAGTACTACGTATATTTATTACAGTTCTAGCGATAATAACTGCATAATATGGACGATAATGCACGTTATATTGCTAATAGTGTAAGTAATACGTATAATTATTACAGTTCTAGCGATAATAACTGCATAACATGGGTAATAATGCATGTGATATTGATAATATCGGGAGTAATGAGTATAATTATTACAGTTCTAGCGATAATAACTCCATTATATGGGTAATAATGCATGTTATATTGATAATAATATAAGTAATAAGTACAATTATTACAGTTCTAGCGATAATAACTGCATTATATGGGTAATAATGCATGTTATGTTGGTAATAATATAAGTAATAAGTATAATTATTACAGTTCTAGCGATAATAACTGCATAATATGGATAATAATGCACGTTATATTGCTAATAGTATAAGTAATACGTATAATTATTACAGTTCTAGCGATAATAACTGCATTAGATGGGTAATAATGCATGTTATATTGATAATATCGGGAGCAATAAGTATAATTATTATAGTTCTAGCGATAATAATAGTGCAATATGGCTAATAATGCATGTTATATTGATAATAATATAAGTAATGAGTATAATTATTACAGTTCTAGCGATAATAACTCCATTATATGGGTAATAATGCATGTTATATTGATAATAATATAAGTAATGAGTATAATTATTACAGTTCTAGCGATAATAACTCCATTATATGGGTAATAATGCATGTTATATGGATAATAATATAAGTAATAAGTACAATTATTACAGTTCTAGCGATAATAACTCCATTATATGGATAACAATGCATGTCATATTGATAATATCGGGAGTAATAAGTATAATTATTATAGTTCTAGCGATAATAATTGTACAATATGGCTAATAGTGCATGTTATATTGATAATAATAAAAGTAATACGTATATTTATTATAGTTCTAGCGATAATAACTGCGTTATATGTGTAATAATGCATGTTATATTGATAATAATATAAGTAATAAGTATAATTATTACAGTTCTAGCGATAATAACTCCATTATATGGGTAATAATGCATGTTATATTGATAATAATATAAGTAATAAGTATAATTACTACAGTTCTAGCAATAATAACTGCATTATATGGGTAATAATGCATGTTATATTGATAATAATATAAGTAATAAGTACAATTATTACAGTTCTAGCGATAATAACTGCATAATATGGGTAATAATGCACGTTATATTGCTAATAATATAAGTAATACGTATAATTATTACAGTTCTAGCGATAATAACTCCATTATATGGATAATAATGCATGTCATATTGATAATATCGGGAGAAATAAGTATAATTATTATAGTTCTAGCGATAATAATTGTACAATATGGCTAATAGTGCATGTTATATTGATAATAATAAAAGTAATAAGTATATTTATTACAGTTCTATCGATAATAACTGCATAATATGGGTAATAATGCATGTTATATTGATAATAGTAAAAGTAATAAGTATATTTATTATAGTTCTATCGATAATAACTGCATTATATGCGTAATAATGCATGTTATATTGATGATAAAAAAAGTAATACGTATATTTATTATAGTTCTAGCTATAATAACTGCATAATATGGGTAATAATGCATGTTATAATGATAATAATATAAGTAATAAGTATAATTATTACAGTTCTAGCGATAATAACTCCATTATATGGGTAATAATGCATGTTATATTGATAATAATATAAGTGATGAGTATAATTATTACAGTTCTAGCGATAATAACTCCATTATATGGGTAATAATGCATATTATATTGATAATAATATAAGTAATAAGTATATTTATTACAGTTCTAGCGATAATAACTCCATTATATGGATAATAATGCATGTCATATTGATAATATCGGGAGTAATAACTAAAATTATTATAGTTCTAGCGATAATAATTGTACAGTATGGCTAATAGTGCATGTTATATTGATAATAATAAAAGTAATAAGTATATTTATTACAGTTCTATCGATAATAACTGCATAATATGGGTAATAATGCATGTTATATTGATAATAATATAAGTAATAAGTATAATTATTACAGTTCTAGCGATAATAACTGCATTATATGCGTAATAATGCATGTTATATTGATAATATCGGGAGTAATAAGTATAATTATTACAGTTCCAGCGATAAGAACTGCATTATATGCGTAATAATGCATGTTATATTGATAATAATAAAAGTAAGAAATATACTTAATACAGTTCTATCGATAATAACTGCATAATATGGGTAGTAATGGATGTTATATTGATAATATCGGGAGTTATAAGTATAATTATTACAGTTCCAGCGATAAGAACTGCATTATATGGGTAATAATGGATGTTATATTGATAATATCGGGAGTAATAAGTATAATTATTACAGTCCTAGCGTTAATACTAGTAAAATATGGCTAAGAGTGCCTGTTATATTGATAATAATAAAAGTAATAAGTATATTTATTATACTTCTGTCGATAATAACTGCATTATATGAGTAATAGTGCATGTTATATTGATAATAACAAAAGTAATACGTATATTTATTATAGTTCTATCGATAATAACTGCATAATATGTGTAATAATGCATGTTATATTGATGATAATGAAAGTAGTAAGTATATTTATTACAGTTCTATCGGTAATAAATGCATAATATGTGTAATAATGCATGTTACATTTATCATAATAAAAGTACTACGTATATTTATTACAGTTCTAGCGATAATAACTGCATAATATGGACGATAATGCACGTTATATTGCTAATAGTGTAAGTAATACGTATAATTATTACAGTTCTAGCGATAATAACTCCATTATATGGGTAATAATGCATGTTATATTGATAATAATATAAGTGATGAGTATAATTATTACAGTTCTAGCGATAATAACTCCATTATATGGGCAATAATGCATGTTATATTGATAATAATATAAGTAATAAGTATATTTATTACAGTTCTATCGATAAAAACTGCATAATATGGGTAATAATGCATGTTATAGTGATGACAATAAAAGTAATACGTATATTTATTATAGTTCTAGCGATAATAACTGCATAACATGGGTAATAATGCATGTGATATTGATAATATCGGGAGTGATAAGTATAATTATTACAGTTCTAGCGATAATAACACCATTATATGGGTAATAATGCATGTTATATTGATAATAATATAAGTAATAAGTATAATTACTACAGTTCTAGCAATAATAACTGCATTATATGGGTAATAATGCATGTTATATTGATAATAATATAAGTAATGAGTATAATTATTACAGTTCTAGCGATAATAACTCCATTATATGGGTAATAATGCATGTTATATTGATAATAATATAAGTAATAAGTACAATTATTACAGTTCTAGCGATAATAACTGCATAATATGGGTAATAATGCCCGTTATATTGCTAATAATATAAGTAATACGTATAATTATTACAGTTCTAGCGATTATAACTCCATTATATGGATAATAATGCATGTCATATTGATAATATCGGGAGAAATAAGTATAATTATTATAGTTCTAGCGATAATAATTGTACAATATGGCTAATAGTGCATGTTATATTGATAATAATAAAAGTAATAAGTATATTTATTACAGTTCTATCGTTAATAACTGCATAATATGGGTAATAATGCATGTTATATTGATAATAGTAAAAGTAATAAGTATATTTATTATAGTTCTATCGATAATAACTGCATTATATGCGTAATAATGCATGTTATATTGATGATAAAAAAAGTAATACGTATATTTATTATAGTTCTAGCTATAATAACTGCATAATATGGGTAATAATGCATGTTATAATGATAATAATATAAGTAATAAGTATAATTATTACAGTTCTAGCGATAATAACTCCATTATATGGGTAATAATGCATGTTATATTGATAATAATATAAGTGATGAGTATAATTATTACAGTTCTAGCGATAGTAACTCCATTATATGGGTAATAATGCATGTTATATTGATAATAATATAAGTAATAAGTATATTTATTACAGTTCTATCGATAAAAACTGCATAATATGGGTAATAATGCATGTTATAGTGATGACAATAAAAGTAATACGTATATTTATTATAGTTCTAGCGATAATAACTGCATAACATGGGTAATAATGCATGTGATATTGATAATATCGGGAGTGATAAGTATAATTATTACAGTTCTAGCGATAATAACTCCATTATATGGGTAATAATGCATGTTATATTGATAATAATATAAGAAATAAGTATAATTACTACAGTTCTAGCAATAATAACTGCATTATATGGGTAATAATGCATGCTATATTGATAATAATATAAGTAATGAGTATAATTATTACAGTTCTAGCGATAATAACTCCATTATATGGGTAATAATGCATGTTAGATTGATAATAATATAAGTAATAAGTATAATTATTACAGTTCTAGCGATAATAACTGCATAATATGGGTAATAATGCACGCTATATTGCTAATAATATAAGTCATAAGTATAGTTATTACAGTTCTAGCGATAATAACTCCATTATATGGATAACAATGCATGTCATATTGATAATATCGGGAGTAATAAGTATAATTATTATAGTTCTAGCGATAATAATTGTACAATATGGCTAATAGTGCATGTTATATTGATAATAATATAAGTAATAAGTATATTTATTACAGTTCTATCGATAATAACTGCATAATATGGGTAATAATGCATGTTATATTGATGACAATAAAAGTAATACGTATATTTATTATAGTTCTAGCGATAATAACTGCATTATATGGGTAATAATGCATGTTATATTGATAATAATATAAGTAATGAGGATAAATATTACAGTTCTAGCGATAATAACTCCATTATATGGGTAATAATGCATGTTATATTGATAATAATATAAGTAATAAGTATAGTTATTACAGTTCTAGCGATAATAACTGCATAATATGGGTAATAATGCACGTTATATTGCTAATAATATAAGTAATAAGTATAATTATTACAGTTCTAGCGATAATAACTCCATTATATGGATAACAATGCATGTCATATTGATAATATCGGGAGTAATAAGTATAATTATTATAGTTCTAGCGATAATAATTGTACAATATGGCTAATAGTGCATGTTATATTGATAATAATAAAAGTAATACGTATATTTATTATAGTTCTAGCGATAATAACTGCATTATATGTGTAATAATGCATGTTATATTGATAATAATATAAGTAATAAGTATAATTATTACAGTTCTAGCGATAATAACTGCATTATATGCGTAATAATGCATGTTATATTGATAATATCGGGAGTAATAAGTATAATTATTACAGTTCTAGCCATAATAACTGCATAATATGGGTAATAATGCACGTTATATTGCTAATAATATAAGTAATAAGTATAATAGTTACAGTTCTAGCGATAATAACTGCATTATATGGGTAAGAATGCATGTTATATTGATAATATCGGGAGAAATAAGTATAATTATTATAGTTCTAGCGATAATACTAGTAAAATATGGCTAAGAGTGCCTGTTATATTGATAATAATAAAAGTAATAAGTATATTTATTATACTTCTGTCAATAATAACTGCATTACATGGGTAGTAGTGCATGTTACATTGATAATAATAAAAGTAATAAGTGTAATTATTACAGTTCTAGCGATAATAACAACATTATATGGGTAATAATGCATGTTATATTGATAATAATATAAGTAATAAGTACAATTATTACAATTCTAGCGATAATAACTGCATTATATGGGTAATAATGCATGTTATATTGATAATAATAAAAGTAATGAGTATATTTATTATAGTTCTATCGATAATAACTGCATAATATGTGTAGAAATAGATGTTATATTGACAATATCGGGAGTTATAAGTATAATTATTACAGTTCTAGCGATAATACTAGTAAAGTAAGGCTAAGAGTGCCTGTTATATTGATAATAATAAAAGTAATAAGTATATTTATTATACTTCTGTCGATAATAACTGCATTATATGGGTAATAATGCATGTTATATTGATAATAATATAAGTAATAAGTATAATTATTACAGTTCTAGCGATAATAACTGCATAATATGGACGATAATGCACGTTATATTGCTAATAGTATAAGTAATACGTATAATTATTACAGTTCTAGCGATAATAACTGCATTATATGGGTAATAATGCATGTTATATTGATAATAGTAAAAGGAATAAGTATATTTATTATAGTTCTATCGATAATAACTGCATTATATGCGTAATAATGCATGTTATATTGATGATAAAAAAAGTAATACGTATATTTATTATAGTTCAAGCTATAATAACTGCATAATATGGGTAATAATGCATGTTATATTGATAATAATACAAGTAATAAGTATAATTATTACAGTTCTAGCGATAATAACTCCATTATATGGGTAATAATGCATGTTATATTGATAATAATATAAGTGATGAGTATAATTATTACAGTTCTAGCGATAATAACTCCATTATATGGGTAGTAATGCATGTTATATTGATGATAAAAAAAGTAATACGTATATTTATTATAGTTCTAGCTATAATAACTGCATAATATGGGTAATAATGCATGTTATATTGATAATAATATAAGTAATAAGTATAATTATTACAGTTCTAGCGATAATAACTCCATTATATGGGTAATAATGCATGTTATATTGTTAATAATAAGAGTAATGAGTATAATTATTACAGTTCTAGCGATAATAACTCCATTATATGGGTAATAATGCATGTTATATTGATAATAATATAAGTAATAAGTATAATTATTACAGTTCTAGCGATAATAACTGCATAATATGGGTAATAATGCACGTTATATTGCTAATAATATAAGTGATAAGTATAATTATTACAGTTCTAGCGATAATAACTCCATTATATGGATAATAATGCATGTCATATTGATAATATCGGGAGTAATAAGTATAATTATTATAGTTCTAGCGATAATAATTGTACAATATGGCTAATAGTGCATGTTATATTGATAATAATAAAAGTAATAAGTATATTTATTACAGTTCTATCGATAATAACTGCATAATATGGGTAATAATGCATGTTATATTGATGACAATAAAAGTAATACGTATATTTATTATAGTTCTAGCGATAATAACTGCATTATATGGGTAATAATGCATGTTATATTGATAATAATATAAGTAATAAGTATAATTATTACAGTTCTAGCGATAATAACTCCATTATATGGGTAATAATGCATGTTATATTGTTAATAATATAAGTAATGAGTATAATTATTACAGTTCTAGCGATAATAACTCCATTATATGGGTAATAATGCATGTCATATTGATAATAATATAAGTAATAAGTATAATTATTACAGTTCTAGCGATAATAACTGCATAATATGGGTAATAATGCACGTTATATTGCTAATAATATAAGTGATAAGTATAATTATTACAGTTCTAGCGATAATAACTCCATTATATGGATAATAATGCATGTCATATTGATAATATCGGGAGTAATAAGTATAATTATTACAGTTCTAGCGATAATACTAGTAAAATAAGGCTAAGAGTGCCTGTTATATTGATAATAATAAAAGTAATAAGTATATTTATTATACTTCTGTCGATAATAACTGCATTATATGGGTAATAATGCATGTTATATTGATAATAATATAAGTAATAAGTATAATTATTACAGTTCTAGCGATAATAACACCATTATATGGGTAATAATGCATGTTATATTGATAATAATATAAGTAATAAGTATAGTTATTACAGTTCTAGCGATAATAACTGCATAATATGGGTAAGAATGCATGTTATATTGATAATATCGGGAGTAATAAGTATAATTATTACAGTCATAGCGATAATACTAGTAAAATATGGCTAAGAGTGCCTGTTATATTGATAATAATAAAAGTAATAAGTATATTTATTATACATCTGTCGATAATAACTGCATTATATGGGTAATAGTGCATGTTATATTGATAATAATAAAAGTAATAAGTATATTTATTACAGTTCTATCGATAATAACTGCATAATATGGGTAATAATGCATGTTATATTGATGACAATAAAAGTAATACGTATATTTATTATAGTTCTAGCGATAATAACTGCATAACATGGGTAATAATGCATGTGATATTGATAATATCGGGAGTGATAAGTATAATTATTACAGTTCTATCGATAATAACTGCATAATATGGGTAATAATGCATGTTATATTGATAATATCGGGAGTAATAAGTACAATTATTACAGTTCTAGCGATAATACTAGTAAAATAAGGCTAAGAGTGCCTGTTATATTGATAATAATAAAAGTAATAAGTATATTTATTATACTTCTGTCGATAATAACTGCATTATATGGGTAATAATGCATGTTATATTGATAATAGTAAAAGTAATAAGTATATTTATTATACTTCTGTCGATAATAACTGCATTATATGGGTAATAATGCATGTTATATTGATAATAATATAAGTAATAAGTATAATTATTACAGTTCTAGCGATAGTAACTGCATTATATGGGTAAGAATGCATGTTATATTGATAATATCGGGAGTAATAAGTATAATTATTACAGTCATAGCGATAATACTAGTAAAATATGGCTAAGAGTGCCTGTTATATTGATAATAATAAAAGTAATAAGTATATTTATTATACATCTGTCGATAATAACTGCATTATATGGGTAATAGTGCATGTTATATTGATAATAATAAAAGTAATAAGTATATTTATTACAGTTCTATTGATAATAACTGCATAATATGGGTAATAATGCATGTTATATTGATGATAATAAAAGTAATACGTATATTTATTACAGTTCTATCGATAATAACTGCATAATATGGGTAATAATGCATGTTATATTGATGACAATAAAAGTAATACGTATATTTATTATAGTTCTAGCGATAATAACTGCATTATATGGGTAATAATGCATGTTATATTGATAATAATATAAGTAATAAGTATAATTATTACAGTTCTAGCGATAATAACTCCATTATATGGGTAATAATGCATGTTATATTGTTAATAATATAAGTAATGAGTATAATTATTACAGTTCTAGCGATAATAACTCCATTATATGGGTAATAATGCATGTCATATTGATAATAATATAAGTAATAAGTATAATTATTACAGTTCTAGCGATAATAACTGCATAATATGGGTAATAATGCACGTTATATTGCTAATAATATAAGTGATAAGTATAATTATTACAGTTCTAGCGATAATAACTCCATTATATGGATAATAATGCATGTCATATTGATAATATCGGGAGTAATAAGTATAATTATTACAGTTCTAGCGATAATACTAGTAAAATAAGGCTAAGAGTGCCTGTTATATTGATAATAATAAAAGTAATAAGTATATTTATTATACTTCTGTCGATAATAACTGCATTATATGGGTAATAATGCATGTTATATTGATAATAATATAAGTAATAAGTATAATTATTACAGTTCTAGCGATAATAACACCATTATATGGGTAATAATGCATGTTATATTGATAATAATATAAGTAATAAGTATAGTTATTACAGTTCTAGCGATAATAACTGCATAATATGGGTAAGAATGCATGTTATATTGATAATAATATAAGTAATAAGTACAATTATTACAATTCTAGCGATAATAACTGCATTATATGGGTAATAATGCATGTTATATTGATAATAATAAAAGTAATGAGTATATTTATTATAGTTCTATCGATAATAACTGCATAATATGTGTAGTAATAGATGTTATATTGACAATATCGGGAGTTATAAGTATAATTATTACAGTTCTAGCGATAATACTAGTAAAGTAAGGCTAAGAGTGCCTGTTATATTGATAATAATAAAAGTAATAAGTATATTTATTATACTTCTGTCGATAATAACTGCATTATATGGGTAATGATGCATGTTATATTGATAATAATATAAGTAATAAGTATAATTATTACAGTTCTAGCGATAATAACTGCATAATATGGACGATAATGCACGTTATATTGCTAATAGTATAAGTAATACGTATAATTATTACAGTTCTAGCGATAATAACTGCATTATATGGGTAATAATGCATGTTATATTGATAATAGTAAAAGGAATAAGTATATTTATTATAGTTCTATCGATAATAACTGCATTATATGCGTAATAATGCATGTTATATTGATGATAAAAAAAGTAATACGTATATTTATTATAGTTCAAGCTATAATAACTGCATAATATGGGTAATAATGCATGTTATATTGATAATAATACAAGTAATAAGTATAATTATTACAGTTCTAGCGATAATAACTCCATTATATGGGTAATAATGCATGTTATATTGATAATAATATAAGTGATGAGTATAATTATTACAGTTCTAGCGATAATAACTCCATTATATGGGTAGTAATGCATGTTATATTGATGATAAAAAAAGTAATACGTATATTTATTATAGTTCTAGCTATAATAACTGCATAATATGGGTAATAATGCATGTTATATTGATAATAATATAAGTAATAAGTATAATTATTACAGTTCTAGCGATAATAACTCCATTATATGGGTAATAATGCATGTTATATTGTTAATAATATAAGTAATGAGTATAATTATTACAGTTCTAGCGATAATAACTCCATTATATGGGTAATAATGCATGTTATATTGATAATAATATAAGTAATAAGTATAATTATTACAGTTCTAGCGATAATAACTGCATAATATGGGTAATAATGCACGTTATATTGCTAATAATATAAGTGATAAGTATAATTATTACAGTTCTAGCGATAATAACTCCATTATATGGATAATAATGCATGTCATATTGATAATATCGGGAGTAATAAGTATAATTATTATAGTTCTAGCGATAATAATTGTACAATATGGCTAATAGTGCATGTTATATTGATAATAATAAAAGTAATAAGTATATTTATTACAGTTCTATCGATAATAACTGCATAATATGGGTAATAATGCATGTTATATTGATGACAATAAAAGTAATACGTATATTTATTATAGTTCTAGCGATAATAACTGCATTATATGGGTAATAATGCATGTTATATTGATAATAATATAAGTAATAAGTATAATTATTACAGTTCTAGCGATAATAACTCCATTATATGGGTAATAATGCATGTTATATTGTTAATAATATAAGTAATGAGTATAATTATTACAGTTCTAGCGATAATAACTCCATTATATGGGTAATAATGCATGTCATATTGATAATAATATAAGTAATAAGTATAATTATTACAGTTCTAGCGATAATAACTGCATAATATGGGTAATAATGCACGTTATATTGCTAATCATATAAGTGATAAGTATAATTATTACAGTTCTAGCGATAATAACTCCATTATATGGATAATAATGCATGTCATATTGATAATATCGGGAGTAATAAGTATAATTATTACAGTTCTAGCGATAATACTAGTAAAATAAGGCTAAGAGTGCCTGTTATATTGATAATAATAAAAGTAATAAGTATATTTATTATACTTCTGTCGATAATAACTGCATTATATGGGTAATAATGCATGTTATATTGATAATAATATAAGTAATAAGTATAATTATTACAGTTCTAGCGATAATAACACCATTATATGGGTAATAATGCATGTTATATTGATAATAATATAAGTAATAAGTATAGTTATTACAGTTCTAGCGATAATAACTGCATAATATGGGTAAGAATGCATGTTATATTGATAATATCGGGAGTAATAAGTATAATTATTACAGTCATAGCGATAATACTAGTAAAATATGGCTAAGAGTGCCTGTTATATTGATAATAATAAAAGTAATAAGTATATTTATTATACATCTGTCGATAATAACTGCATTATATGGGTAATAGTGCATGTTATATTGATAATAATAAAAGTAATAAGTATATTTATTACAGTTCTATTGATAATAACTGCATAATATGGGTAATAATGCATGTTATATTGATGATAATAAAAGTAATACGTATATTTATTACAGTTCTATCGATAATAACTGCATAATATGGGTAATAATGCATGTTATATTGATGACAATAAAAGTAATACGTATATTTATTATAGTTCTAGCGATAATAACTGCATTATATGGGTAATAATGCATGTTATATTGATAATAATATAAGTAATAAGTATAATTATTACAGTTCTAGCGATAATAACTCCATTATATGGGTAATAATGCATGTTATATTGTTAATAATATAAGTAATGAGTATAATTATTACAGTTCTAGCGATAATAACTCCATTATATGGGTAATAATGCATGTCATATTGATAATAATATAAGTAATAAGTATAATTATTACAGTTCTAGCGATAATAACTGCATAATATGGGTAATAATGCACGTTATATTGCTAATAATATAAGTGATAAGTATAATTATTACAGTTCTAGCGATAATAACTCCATTATATGGATAATAATGCATGTCATATTGATAATATCGGGAGTAATAAGTATAATTATTACAGTTCTAGCGATAATACTAGTAAAATAAGGCTAAGAGTGCCTGTTATATTGATAATAATAAAAGTAATAAGTATATTTATTATACTTCTGTCGATAATAACTGCATTATATGGGTAATAATGCATGTTATATTGATAATAATATAAGTAATAAGTATAATTATTACAGTTCTAGCGATAATAACACCATTATATGGGTAATAATGCATGTTATATTGATAATAATATAAGTAATAAGTATAGTTATTACAGTTCTAGCGATAATAACTGCATAATATGGGTAAGAATGCATGTTATATTGATAATATCGGGAGTAATAAGTATAATTATTACAGTCATAGCGATAATACTAGTAAAATATGGCTAAGAGTGCCTGTTATATTGATAATAATAAAAGTAATAAGTATATTTATTATACATCTGTCGATAATAACTGCATTATATGGGTAATAGTGCATGTTATATTGATAATAATAAAAGTAATAAGTATATTTATCACAGTTCTATCGATAATAACTGCATAATATGGGTAATAATGCATGTTATATTGATGACAATAAAAGTAATACGTATATTTATTATAGTTCTAGCGATAATAACTGCATAACATGGGTAATAATGCATGTGATATTGATAATATCGGGAGTGATAAGTATAATTATTACAGTTCTATCGATAATAACTGCATAATATGGGTAATAATGCATGTTATATTGATAATATCGGGAGTAATAAGTACAATTATTACAGTTCTAGCGATAATACTAGTAAAATAAGGCTAAGAGTGCCTGTTATATTGATAATAATAAAAGTAATAAGTATATTTATTATACTTCTGTCGATAATAACTGCATTATATGGGTAATAATGCATGTTATATTGATAATAGTAAAAGTAATAAGTATATTTATTATACTTCTGTCGATAATAACTGCATTATATGGGTAATAATGCATGTTATATTGATAATAATATAAGTAATAAGTATAATTATTACAGTTCTAGCGATAGTAACTGCATTATATGGGTAAGAATGCATGTTATATTGATAATATCGGGAGTAATAAGTATAATTATTACAGTCATAGCGATAATACTAGTAAAATATGGCTAAGAGTGCCTGTTATATTGATAACAATAAAAGTAATAAGTATATTTATTATACATCTGTCGATAATAACTGCATTATATGGGTAATAGTGCATGTTATATTGATAATAATAAAAGTAATAAGTATATTTATTACAGTTCTATTGATAATAACTGCATAATATGGGTAATAATGCATGTTATATTGATGATAATAAAAGTAATACGTATATTTATTATAGTTCTAGCGATAATAACTGCATTATATGGGTAATAATGCATGTTATATTGATAATAATATAAGTAATAAGTATATTTATTACAGCTCTGCTATAATAACTGCATTATATGGGTAATAATGGATGTTATATTGATAATATCGGGAGTAATAAGTATAATTATTACAGTCCTAGCGATAATACTAGTAAAATATGGCTAAGAGTGCCTGTTATATTGATAATAATAAAAGTAATAAGTATTTTTATTATACTTCTGTCGATAATAACTGCATTCTATGGGTAATAGTGCATGTTATATTGATAATAATATAAGTAGTAAGTATAATTATTACAGTTCTAGCCATAATAACTGCATAATATGGGTAATAATGCACGTTATATTGCTAATAATATAAGTAATAAGTATAGTAGTTACAGTTCTAGCGATAATAACTGCATTATATGGGTAATAATGCATGTTATATTGACAATAATAAAAGTAAAAAGTATATTTAATACAGTTCTATCGATGATAACTGCATAATATGGGTAGTAATTGATGTTATATTGATAATATCGGGAGTTATAAGTATAATTATTACAGTTCCAGCGATAAGAACTGCATTATATGGGTAATAATGGATGTAATATTGATAATATCGGGAGTAATAAGTATAATTATTACAGTCCTAGCGTTAATACTAGTAAAATATGGCTAAGAGTGCCTATTATATTGATAATAATAAAAGTAATAAGTATATTTATTATACTTCTGTCGATAATAACTGCATTATATGAGTAATAGTGCATGTTATATTGATAATAATAAAAGTAATACGTATATTTATTATAGTTCTATCGATAATAACTGCATAATATGTGTAATAATGCATGTTATATTGATGATAATGAAAGTAGTAAGTATATTTATTACAGTTCTATCGGTAATAAATGCATAATATGTGTAATAATGCATGTTACATTTATCATAATAAAAGTACTAAGTATATTTATTATAGTTCTAGCGATTATAACTGCATAATATGGGTAATAATGCATGTTATATTGAGAATAATATAAGTAATAAATATAATTATTACAGTTCTAGCGATAATAACTGCATAATATGGACGATAATGCACGTTATATTGCTAATAGTGTAAGTAATACGTATAATTATTACAGTTCTAGCGATAATAACTGCATTATATGGGTAATAATGCATGTTATATTGATAATAGTAAAAGTAATAAGTATATTTATTATAGTTCTATCGATAATAACTGCATTATATGCGTAATAATGCATGTTATATTGATGATAAAAAAAGTAATACGTATATTTATTATAGTTCTAGCTATAATAACTGCATAATATGGGTAATAATGCATGTTATATTGATAATAATATAAGTAATAAGTATAATTATTACAGTTCTAGCGATAATAACTGCATTATATGGGTAAGAATGCATGTTATATTGATAATATCGGGAGTAATAAGTATAATTATTACAGTCATAGCGATAATACTAGTAAAATATGGCTAAGAGTGCCTGTTATATTGATAATAATAAAAGTAATAAGTATATTTATTATACATCTGTCGGTAATAACTGCATTATATGGGTAATAGTGCATGTTATATTGATAATAATAAAAGTAATAAGTATATTTATTACAGTTCTATTGATAATAACTGCATAATATGGGTAATAATGCATGTTATATTGATGATAATAAAAGTAATACGTATATTTATTATAGTTCTAGCGATAATAACTGCATTATATGGGTAATAATGCATGTTATATTGATAATAATATAAGTAATAAGTATATTTATTACAGCTCTGCTATAATAACTGCATTATATGGGTAATAATGGATGTTATATTGATAATATCGGGAGTAATAAGTATAATTATTACAGTCCTAGCGATAATACTAGTAAAATATGGCTAAGAGTGCCTGTTATATTGATAATAATAAAAGTAATAAGTATATTTATTATACTTCTGTCGATAATAACTGCATTATATGGGTAATGGTGCATGTTATATTGATAATAATAAAAGTAATAAGTATATTTATTACAGTTCTAGCGATAATAACTGCATTATATGCGTAATAATGCATGTTATATTGATAATAATATAAGTAATAAGTATATTTATTACAGTTCTAGCGATAATAACTGCATTATATGGGTAATAATGCATGTTATATTGATAATAATATAAGTAATAAGTATATTTATTACAGCTCTGCTATAATAACTGCATTATATGGGTAATAATGGATGTTATATTGATAATATCGGGAGTAATAAGTATAATTATTACAGTCCTAGCGATAATACTAGTAAAATATGGCTAAGAGTGCCTGTTATATTGATAATAATAATAGTAATAAGTATATTTATTATACTTCTGTCGATAGTAACTGCATTATATGGGTAATGGTGCATGTTATATTGATAATAATAAAAGTAATAAGTATATTTATTACAGTTCTAGCGATAACAACTGCATAATATGGGTAATAATGCACGTTATATTGATAATAATAGAAGTAATAAGTATATTTATTACAGTTCTATCGATAATAACTGCATAATATGGGTAATAATGCGTGTTATATTGATGACAATAAAAGTAATACGGATATTTATTATAGTTCTAGCGATAATAACTGCATTATATGGGTAATAATGCATGTTATATTGATAATAATATAAGTAATAAGTATATTTATTACAGTTCTATCGATAATAACTGCATAATATGGGTAATAATGCATGTTATATTGATGACAATTAAAGTAATACGTATATTTATTATAGTTCTAGCGATAATAACTGCATTATATGGGTAATAATGCATGTTATATTGATAATAGTAAAAGTAATAAGTATAATTATTACAGTTCTAGCGATAATTACTCCATTATATGGGTAATAATGCATGTTATATTGATAATAATATAAGTAATGAGTATAATTATTACAGTTCTAGCGATAATAACTGCATAATATGGGTAGTAATGGATGTTATATTGATAATATCGGGAGTAATAAGTATAATTATTACAGTTCTAGCGATAATACTAGTACAATATGGCGAAGAGTGCCTGTTATACTGATAATAATAAAAGTAATCAGTATATTTATTATACTTCTGTGGATAATAACTGCATTATATGGGTAATAATGCATGTTATAAAGATAATAATATAAATAGTAAGTATAATTATTACAGTTCTAGCCATAATAACTGCATAATATGGGGAATAATGCACGTTATATTGCTAATAATATAAGTAATAAGTATAATAGTTACAGTTCTATCGATAATAACTGCATAATATGGGTAATAATGCATGTTATATTGATAATATCGGGAGTAATAAGTACAATTATTACAGTTCTAGCGATAATACTAGTAAAATAAGGCTAAGAGTGCCTGTTATATTGATAATAATAAAAGTAATAAGTATATTTATTATACTTCTGTCGATAATAACTGCATTATATGGGTAATAATGCATGTTATATTGATAATAGTAAAAGTAATAAGTATATTTATTATACTTCTGTCGATAATAACTGCATTATATGGGTAATAATGCATGTTATATTGATAATAATATAAGTAATAAGTATAATTATTACAGTTCTAGCGATAGTAACTGCATTATATGGGTAAGAATGCATGTTATATTGATAATATCGGGAGTAATAAGTATAATTATTACAGTCATAGCGATAATACTAGTAAAATATGGCTAAGAGTGCCTGTTATATTGATAATAATAAAAGTAATAAGTATATTTATTATACATCTGTCGATAATAACTGCATTATATGGGTAATAGTGCATGTTATATTGATAATAATAAAAGTAATAAGTATATTTATTACAGTTCTATTGATAATAACTGCATAATATGGGTAATAATGCATGTTATATTGATGATAATAAAAGTAATACGTATATTTATTACAGTTCTATCGATAATAACTGCATAATATGGGTAATAATGCATGTTATATTGATGACAATAAAAGTAATACGTATATTTATTATAGTTCTAGCGATAATAACTGCATTATATGGGTAATAATGCATGTTATATTGATAATAATATAAGTAATAAGTATAATTATTACAGTTCTAGCGATAATAACTCCATTATATGGGTAATAATGCATGTTATATTGTTAATAATATAAGTAATGAGTATAATTATTACAGTTCTAGCGATAATAACTCCATTATATGGGTAATAATGCATGTCATATTGATAATAATATAAGTAATAAGTATAATTATTACAGTTCTAGCGATAATAACTGCATAATATGGGTAATAATGCACGTTATATTGCTAATAATATAAGTGATAAGTATAATTATTACAGTTCTAGCGATAATAACTCCATTATATGGATAATAATGCATGTCATATTGATAATATCGGGAGTAATAAGTATAATTATTACAGTTCTAGCGATAATACTAGTAAAATAAGGCTAAGAGTGCCTGTTATATTGATAATAATAAAAGTAATAAGTATATTTATTATACTTCTGTCGATAATAACTGCATTATATGGGTAATAATGCATGTTATATTGATAATAATATAAGTAATAAGTATAATTATTACAGTTCTAGCGATAATAACACCATTATATGGGTAATAATGCATGTTATATTGATAATAATATAAGTAATAAGTATAGTTATTACAGTTCTAGCGATAATAACTGCATAATATGGGTAAGAATGCATGTTATATTGATAATAATATAAGTAATAAGTACAATTATTACAATTCTAGCGATAATAACTGCATTATATGGGTAATAATGCATGTTATATTGATAATAATAAAAGTAATGAGTATATTTATTATAGTTCTATCGATAATAACTGCATAATATGTGTAGTAATAGATGTTATATTGACAATATCGGGAGTTATAAGTATAATTATTACAGTTCTAGCGATAATACTAGTAAAGTAAGGCTAAGAGTGCCTGTTATATTGATAATAATAAAAGTAATAAGTATATTTATTATACTTCTGTCGATAATAACTGCATTATATGGGTAATGATGCATGTTATATTGATAATAATATAAGTAATAAGTATAATTATTACAGTTCTAGCGATAATAACTGCATAATATGGACGATAATGCACGTTATATTGCTAATAGTATAAGTAATACGTATAATTATTACAGTTCTAGCGATAATAACTGCATTATATGGGTAATAATGCATGTTATATTGATAATAGTAAAAGGAATAAGTATATTTATTATAGTTCTATCGATAATAACTGCATTATATGCGTAATAATGCATGTTATATTGATGATAAAAAAAGTAATACGTATATTTATTATAGTTCAAGCTATAATAACTGCATAATATGGGTAATAATGCATGTTATATTGATAATAATACAAGTAATAAGTATAATTATTACAGTTCTAGCGATAATAACTCCATTATATGGGTAATAATGCATGTTATATTGATAATAATATAAGTGATGAGTATAATTATTACAGTTCTAGCGATAATAACTCCATTATATGGGTAGTAATGCATGTTATATTGATGATAAAAAAAGTAATACGTATATTTATTATAGTTCTAGCTATAATAACTGCATAATATGGGTAATAATGCATGTTATATTGATAATAATATAAGTAATAAGTATAATTATTACAGTTCTAGCGATAATAACTCCATTATATGGGTAATAATGCATGTTATATTGTTAATAATATAAGTAATGAGTATAATTATTACAGTTCTAGCGATAATAACTCCATTATATGGGTAATAATGCATGTTATATTGATAATAATATAAGTAATAAGTATAATTATTACAGTTCTAGCGATAATAACTGCATAATATGGGTAATAATGCACGTTATATTGCTAATAATATAAGTGATAAGTATAATTATTACAGTTCTAGCGATAATAACTCCATTATATAGATAATAATGCATGTCATATTGATAATATCGGGAGTAATAAGTATAATTATTATAGTTCTAGCGATAATAATTGTACAATATGGCTAATAGTGCATGTTATATTGATAATAATAAAAGTAATAAGTATATTTATTACAGTTCTATCGATAATAACTGCATAATATGGGTAATAATGCATGTTATATTGATGACAATAAAAGTAATACGTATATTTATTATAGTTCTAGCGATAATAACTGCATTATATGGGTAATAATGCATGTTATATTGATAATAATATAAGTAATAAGTATAATTATTACAGTTCTAGCGATAATAACTCCATTATATGGGTAATAATGCATGTTATATTGTTAATAATATAAGTAATGAGTATAATTATTACAGTTCTAGCGATAATAACTCCATTATATGGGTAATAATGCATGTCATATTGATAATAATATAAGTAATAAGTATAATTATTACAGTTCTAGCGATAATAACTGCATAATATGGGTAATAATGCACGTTATATTGCTAATCATATAAGTGATAAGTATAATTATTACAGTTCTAGCGATAATAACTCCATTATATGGATAATAATGCATGTCATATTGATAATATCGGGAGTAATAAGTATAATTATTACAGTTCTAGCGATAATACTAGTAAAATAAGGCTAAGAGTGCCTGTTATATTGATAATAATAAAAGTAATAAGTATATTTATTATACTTCTGTCGATAATAACTGCATTATATGGGTAATAATGCATGTTATATTGATAATAATATAAGTAATAAGTATAATTATTACAGTTCTAGCGATAATAACACCATTATATGGGTAATAATGCATGTTATATTGATAATAATATAAGTAATAAGTATAGTTATTACAGTTCTAGCGATAATAACTGCATAATATGGGTAAGAATGCATGTTATATTGATAATATCGGGAGTAATAAGTATAATTATTACAGTCATAGCGATAATACTAGTAAAATATGGCTAAGAGTGCCTGTTATATTGATAATAATAAAAGTAATAAGTATATTTATTATACATCTGTCGATAATAACTGCATTATATGGGTAATAGTGCATGTTATATTGATAATAATAAAAGTAATAAGTATATTTATTACAGTTCTATTGATAATAACTGCATAATATGGGTAATAATGCATGTTATATTGATGATAATAAAAGTAATACGTATATTTATTACAGTTCTATCGATAATAACTGCATAATATGGGTAATAATGCATGTTATATTGATGACAATAAAAGTAATACGTATATTTATTATAGTTCTAGCGATAATAACTGCATTATATGGGTAATAATGCATGTTATATTGATAATAATATAAGTAATAAGTATAATTATTACAGTTCTAGCGATAATAACTCCATTATATGGGTAATAATGCATGTTATATTGTTAATAATATAAGTAATGAGTATAATTATTACAGTTCTAGCGATAATAACTCCATTATATGGGTAATAATGCATGTCATATTGATAATAATATAAGTAATAAGTATAATTATTACAGTTCTAGCGATAATAACTGCATAATATGGGTAATAATGCACGTTATATTGCTAATAATATAAGTGATAAGTATAATTATTACAGTTCTAGCGATAATAACTCCATTATATGGATAATAATGCATGTCATATTGATAATATCGGGAGTAATAAGTATAATTATTACAGTTCTAGCGATAATACTAGTAAAATAAGGCTAAGAGTGCCTGTTATATTGATAATAATAAAAGTAATAAGTATATTTATTATACTTCTGTCGATAATAACTGCATTATATGGGTAATAATGCATGTTATATTGATAATAATATAAGTAATAAGTATAATTATTACAGTTCTAGCGATAATAACACCATTATATGGGTAATAATGCATGTTATATTGATAATAATATAAGTAATAAGTATAGTTATTACAGTTCTAGCGATAATAACTGCATAATATGGGTAAGAATGCATGTTATATTGATAATATCGGGAGTAATAAGTATAATTATTACAGTCATAGCGATAATACTAGTAAAATATGGCTAAGAGTGCCTGTTATATTGATAATAATAAAAGTAATAAGTATATTTATTATACATCTGTCGATAATAACTGCATTATATGGGTAATAGTGCATGTTATATTGATAATAATAAAAGTAATAAGTATATTTATTACAGTTCTATCGATAATAACTGCATAATATGGGTAATAATGCATGTTATATTGATGACAATAAAAGTAATACGTATATTTATTATAGTTCTAGCGATAATAACTGCATTATATGGGTAATAATGCATGTTATATTGATAATAATATAAGTAATAAGTATAATTATTACAGTTCTAGCGATAATAACTCCATTATATGGGTAATAATGCATGTTATATTGTTAATAATATAAGTAATGAGTATAATTATTACAGTTCTAGCGATAATAACTCCATTATATGGGTAATAATGCATGTCATATTGATAATAATATAAGTAATAAGTATAATTATTACAGTTCTAGCGATAATAACTGCATAATATGGGTAATAATGCACGTTATATTGCTAATCATATAAGTGATAAGTATAATTATTACAGTTCTAGCGATAATAACTCCATTATATGGATAATAATGCATGTCATATTGATAATATCGGGAGTAATAAGTATAATTATTACAGTTCTAGCGATAATACTAGTAAAATAAGGCTAAGAGTGCCTGTTATATTGATAATAATAAAAGTAATAAGTATATTTATTATACTTCTGTCGATAATAACTGCATTATATGGGTAATAATGCATGTTATATTGATAATAATATAAGTAATAAGTATAATTATTACAGTTCTAGCGATAATAACACCATTATATGGGTAATAATGCATGTTATATTGATAATAATATAAGTAATAAGTATAGTTATTACAGTTCTAGCGATAATAACTGCATAATATGGGTAAGAATGCATGTTATATTGATAATATCGGGAGTAATAAGTATAATTATTACAGTCATAGCGATAATACTAGTAAAATATGGCTAAGAGTGCCTGTTATATTGATAATAATAAAAGTAATAAGTATATTTATTATACATCTGTCGATAATAACTGCATTATATGGGTAATAGTGCATGTTATATTGATAATAATAAAAGTAATAAGTATATTTATTACAGTTCTATTGATAATAACTGCATAATATGGGTAATAATGCATGTTATATTGATAATAATAAAAGTAATAAGTATATTTATCACAGTTCTATCGATAATAACTGCATAATATGGGTAATAATGCATGTTATATTGATGACAATAAAAGTAATACGTATATTTATTATAGTTCTAGCGATAATAACTGCATAACATGGGTAATAATGCATGTGATATTGATAATATCGGGAGTGATAAGTATAATTATTACAGTTCTATCGATAATAACTGCATAATATGGGTAATAATGCATGTTATATTGATAATATCGGGAGTAATAAGTACAATTATTACAGTTCTAGCGATAATACTAGTAAAATAAGGCTAAGAGTGCCTGTTATATTGATAATAATAAAAGTAATAAGTATATTTATTATACTTCTGTCGATAATAACTGCATTGTATGGGTAATAATGCATGTTATATTGATAATAGTAAAAGTAATAAGTATATTTATTATACTTCTGTCGATAATAACTGCATTATATGGGTAATAATGCATGTTATATTGATAATAATATAAGTAATAAGTATAATTATTACAGTTCTAGCGATAGTAACTGCATTATATGGGTAAGAATGCATGTTATATTGATAATATCGGGAGTAATAAGTATAATTATTACAGTCATAGCGATAATACTAGTAAAATATGGCTAAGAGTGCCTGTTATATTGATAACAATAAAAGTAATAAGTATATTTATTATACATCTGTCGATAATAACTGCATTATATGGGTAATAGTGCATGTTATATTGATAATAATAAAAGTAATAAGTATATTTATTACAGTTCTATTGATAATAACTGCATAATATGGGTAATAATGCATGTTATATTGATGATAATAAAAGTAATACGTATATTTATTATAGTTCTAGCGATAATAACTGCATTATATGGGTAATAATGCATGTTATATTGATAATAATATAAGTAATAAGTATATTTATTACAGCTCTGCTATAATAACTGCATTATATGGGTAATAATGGATGTTATATTGATAATATCGGGAGTAATAAGTATAATTATTACAGTCCTAGCGATAATACTAGTAAAATATGGCTAAGAGTGCCTGTTATATTGATAATAATAAAAGTAATAAGTATTTTTATTATACTTCAGTCGATAATAACTGCATTCTATGGGTAATAGTGCATGTTATATTGATAATAATATAAGTAGTAAGTATAATTATTACAGTTCTAGCCATAATAACTGCATAATATGGGTAATAATGCACGTTATATTGCTAATAATATAAGTAATAAGTATAGTAGTTACAGTTCTAGCGATAATAACTGCATTATATGGGTAATAATGCATGTTATATTGACAATAATAAAAGTAAAAAGTATATTTAATACAGTTCTATCGATGATAACTGCATAATATGGGTAGTAATTGATGTTATATTGATAATATCGGGAGTTATAAGTATAATTATTACAGTTCCAGCGATAAGAACTGCATTATATGGGTAATAATGGATGTAATATTGATAATATCGGGAGTAATAAGTATAATTATTACAGTCCTAGCGTTAATACTAGTAAAATATGGCTAAGAGTGCCTATTATATTGATAATAATAAAAGTAATAAGTATATTTATTATACTTCTGTCGATAATAACTGCATTATATGAGTAATAGTGCATGTTATATTGATAATAATAAAAGTAATACGTATATTTATTATAGTTCTATCGATAATAACTGCATAATATGTGTAATAATGCATGTTATATTGATGATAATGAAAGTAGTAAGTATATTTATTACAGTTCTATCGGTAATAAATGCATAATATGTGTAATAATGCATGTTACATTTATCATAATAAAAGTACTAAGTATATTTATTATAGTTCTAGCGATTATAACTGCATAATATGGGTAATAATGCATGTTATATTGAGAATAATATAAGTAATAAATATAATTATTACAGTTCTAGCGATAATAACTGCATAATATGGACGATAATGCACGTTATATTGCTAATAGTGTAAGTAATACGTATAATTATTACAGTTCTAGCGATAATAACTGCATAATATGGGTAATAATGCATGTTATATTGATAATAATATAAGTAATAAGTATAATTATTACAGTTCTAGCGATAATAACTGCATTATATGGGTAAGAATGCATGTTATATTGATAATATCGGGAGTAATAAGTATAATTATTACAGTCATAGCGATAATACTAGTAAAATATGGCTAAGAGTGCCTGTTATATTGATAATAATAAAAGTAATAAGTATATTTATTATACATCTGTCGGTAATAACTGCATTATATGGGTAATAGTGCATGTTATATTGATAATAATAAAAGTAATAAGTATATTTATTACAGTTCTATTGATAATAACTGCATAATATGGGTAATAATGCATGTTATATTGATGATAATAAAAGTAATACGTATATTTATTATAGTTCTAGCGATAATAACTGCATTATATGGGTAATAATGCATGTTATATTGATAATAATATAAGTAATAAGTATATTTATTACAGCTCTGCTATAATAACTGCATTATATGGGTAATAATGGATGTTATATTGATAATATCGGGAGTAATAAGTATAATTATTACAGTCCTAGCGATAATACTAGTAAAATATGGCTAAGAGTGCCTGTTATATTGATAATAATAAAAGTAATAAGTATATTTATTATACTTCTGTCGATAATAACTGCATTATATGGGTAATGGTGCATGTTATATTGATAATAATAAAAGTAATAAGTATATTTATTACAGTTCTAGCGATAATAACTGCATTATATGCGTAATAATGCATGTTATATTGATAATAATATAAGTAATAAGTATATTTATTACAGTTCTAGCGATAATAACTGCATTATATGGGTAATAATGCATGTTATATTGATAATAATATAAGTAATAAGTATATTTATTACAGCTCTGCTATAATAACTGCATTATATGGGTAATAATGGATGTTATATTGATAATATCGGGAGTAATAAGTATAATTATTACAGTCCTAGCGATAATACTAGTAAAATATGGCTAAGAGTGCCTGTTATATTGATAATAATAATAGTAATAAGTATATTTATTATACTTCTGTCGATAGTAACTGCATTATATGGGTAATGGTGCATGTTATATTGATAATAATAAAAGTAATAAGTATATTTATTACAGTTCTAGCGATAACAACTGCATAATATGGGTAATAATGCACGTTATATTGATAATAATAGAAGTAATAAGTATATTTATTACAGTTCTATCGATAATAACTGCATAATATGGGTAATAATGCGTGTTATATTGATGACAATAAAAGTAATACGGATATTTATTATAGTTCTAGCGATAATAACTGCATTATATGGGTAATAATGCATGTTATATTGATGATAATAAAAGTAATACGTATATTTATTATAGTTCTAGCGATAATAACTGCATTATATGGGTAATAATGCATGTTATATTGATAATAATATAAGTAATAAGTATATTTATTACAGTTCTATCGATAATAACTGCATAATATGGGTAATAATGCATGTTATATTGATGATAATAAAAGTAATACGTATATTTATTATAGTTCTAGCGATAATAACTGCATTATATGGGTAATAATGCATGTTATATTGATAATAATATAAGTAATAAGTATATTTATTACAGTTCTATCGATAATAACTGCATAATATGGGTAATAATGCATGTTATATTGATGACAATTAAAGTAATACGTATATTTATTATAGTTCTAGCGATAATAACTGCATTATATGGGTAATAATGCATGTTATATTGATAATAGTAAAAGTAATAAGTATAATTATTACAGTTCTAGCGATAATTACTCCATTATATCGGTAATAATGCATGTTATATTGATAATAATATAAGTAATGAGTATAATTATTACAGTTCTAGCGATAATAACTGCATAATATGGGTAGTAATGGATGTTATATTGATAATATCGGGAGTAATAAGTATAATTATTACAGTTCTAGCGATAATACTAGTACAATATGGCGAAGAGTGCCTGTTATACTGATAATAATAAAAGTAATCAGTATATTTATTATACTTCTGTGGATAATAACTGCATTATATGGGTAATAATGCATGTTATAAAGATAATAATATAAATAGTAAGTATAATTATTACAGTTCTAGCCATAATAACTGCATAATATGGGGAATAATGCACGTTATATTGCTAATAATATAAGTAATAAGTATAATAGTTACAGTTCTAGCGATAATAACTGCATAATATGGGTAATAATGCACGTTATATTGCTAATAATATAAGTGATAAGTATAATTATTACAGTTCTAGCGATAATAACTCCATTATATGGATAATAATGCATGTCATATTGATAATATCGGGAGTAATAAGTATAATTATTATAGTTCTAGCGATAATAATTGTACAATATGGCTAATAGTGCATGTTATATTGATAATAATAAAAGTAATAAGTATATTTATTACAGTTCTATCGATAATAACTGCATAATATGGGTAATAATGCATGTTATATTGATGACAATAAAAGTAATACGTATATTTATTATAGTTCTAGCGATAATAACTGCATTATATGGGTAATAATGCATGTTATATTGATAATAATATAAGTAATAAGTATAATTATTACAGTTCTAGCGATAATAACTCCATTATATGGGTAATAATGCATGTTATATTGTTAATAATATAAGTAATGAGTATAATTATTACAGTTCTAGCGATAATAACTCCATTATATGGGTAATAATGCATGTCATATTGATAATAATATAAGTAATAAGTATAATTATTACAGTTCTAGCGATAATAACTGCATAATATGGGTAATAATGCACGTTATATTGCTAATCATATTAGTGATAAGTATAATTATTACAGTTCTAGCGATAATAACTCCATTATATGGATAATAATGCATGTCATATTGATAATATCGGGAGTAATAAGTATAATTATTACAGTTCTAGCGATAATACTAGTAAAATAAGGCTAAGAGTGCCTGTTATATTGATAATAATAAAAGTAATAAGTATATTTATTATACTTCTGTCGATAATAACTGCATTATATGGGTAATAATGCATGTTATATTGATAATAATATAAGTAATAAGTATAATTATTACAGTTCTAGCGATAATAACACCATTATATGGGTAATAATGCATGTTATATTGATAATAATATAAGTAATAAGTATAGTTATTACAGTTCTAGCGATAATAACTGCATAATATGGGTAAGAATGCATGTTATATTGATAATATCGGGAGTAATAAGTATAATTATTACAGTCATAGCGATAATACTAGTAAAATATGGCTAAGAGTGCCTGTTATATTGATAATAATAAAAGTAATAAGTATATTTATTATACATCTGTCGATAATAACTGCATTATATGGGTAATAGTGCATGTTATATTGATAATAATAAAAGTAATAAGTATATTTATTACAGTTCTATCGATAATAACTGCATAATATGGGTAATAATGCATGTTATATTGATGACAATAAAAGTAATACGTATATTTATTATAGTTCTAGCGATAATAACTGCATAACATGGGTAATAATGCATGTGATATTGATAATATCGGGAGTGATAAGTATAATTATTACAGTTCTATCGATAATAACTGCATAATATGGGTAATAATGCATGTTATATTGATAATATCGGGAGTAATAAGTACAATTATTACAGTTCTAGCGATAATACTAGTAAAATAAGGCTAAGAGTGCCTGTTATATTGATAATAATAAAAGTAATAAGTATATTTATTATACTTCTGTCGATAATAACTGCATTATATGGGTAATAATGCATGTTATATTGATAATAGTAAAAGTAATAAGTATATTTATTATACTTCTGTCGATAATAACTGCATTATATGGGTAATAATGCATGTTATATTGATAATAATATAAGTAATAAGTATAATTATTACAGTTCTAGCGATAGTAACTGCATTATATGGGTAAGAATGCATGTTATATTGATAATATCGGGAGTAATAAGTATAATTATTACAGTCATAGCGATAATACTAGTAAAATATGGCTAAGAGTGCCTGTTATATTGATAATAATAAAAGTAATAAGTATATTTATTATACATCTGTCGATAATAACTGCATTATATGGGTAATAGTGCATGTTATATTGATAATAATAAAAGTAATAAGTATATTTATTACAGTTCTATTGATAATAACTGCATAATATGGGTAATAATGCATGTTATATTGATGATAATAAAAGTAATACGTATATTTATTATAGTTCTAGCGATAATAACTGCATTATATGGGTAATAATGCATGTTATATTGATAATAATATAAGTAATAAGTATATTTATTACAGCTCTGCTATAATAACTGCATTATATGGGTAATAATGATGTTATATTGATAATATCGGGAGTAATAAGTATAATTATTACAGTCCTAGCGATAATACTAGTAAAATATGGCTAAGAGTGCCTGTTATATTGATAATAATAAAAGTAATAAGTATTTTTATTATACTTCTGTCGATAATAACTGCATTCTATGGGTAATAGTGCATGTTATATTGATAATAATATAAGTAGTAAGTATAATTATTACAGTTCTAGCCATAATAACTGCATAATATGGGTAATAATGCACGTTATATTGCTAATAATATAAGTAATAAGTATAGTAGTTACAGTTCTAGCGATAATAACTGCATTATATGGGTAATAATGCATGTTATATTGACAATAATAAAAGTAAAAAGTATATTTAATACAGTTCTATCGATAATAACTGCATAATATGGGTAGTAATTGATGTTATATTGATAATATCGGGAGTTATAAGTATAATTGTTACAGTTCCAGCGATAAGAACTGCATTATATGGGTAATAATGGATGTAATATTGATAATATCGGGAGTAATAAGTATAATTATTACAGTCCTAGCGTTAATACTAGTAAAATATGGCTAAGAGTGCCTATTATATTGATAATAATAAAAGTAATAAGTATATTTATTATACTTCTGTCGATAATAACTGCATTATATGAGTAATAGTGCATGTTATATTGATAATAATAAAAGTAATACGTATATTTATTATAGTTCTATCGATAATAACTGCATAATATGTGTAATAATGCATGTTATATTGATGATAATGAAAGTAGTAAGTATATTTATTACAGTTCTATCGGTAATAAATGCATAATATGTGTAATAATGCATGTTACATTTATCATAATAAAAGTACTAAGTATATTTATTATAGTTCTAGCGATTATAACTGCATAATATGGGTAATAATGCATGTTATATTGAGAATAATATAAGTAATAAATATAATTATTACAGTTCTAGCGATAATAACTGCATAATATGGACGATAATGCACGTTATATTGCTAATAGTGTAAGTAATACGTATAATTATTACAGTTCTAGCGATAATAACTGCATTATATGGGTAATAATGCATGTTATATTGATAATAGTAAAAGTAATAAGTATATTTATTATAGTTCTATCGATAATAACTGCATTATATGCGTAATAATGCATGTTATATTGATGATAAAAAAAGTAATACGTATATTTATTATAGTTCTAGCTATAATAACTGCATAATATGGGTAATAATGCATGTTATATTGATAATAATATAAGTAATAAGTATAATTATTACAGTTCTAGCGATAATAACTGCATTATATGGGTAAGAATGCATGTTATATTGATAATATCGGGAGTAATAAGTATAATTATTACAGTCATAGCGATAATACTAGTAAAATATGGCTAAGAGTGCCTGTTATATTGATAATAATAAAAGTAATAAGTATATTTATTATACATCTGTCGATAATAACTGCATTATATGGGTAATAGTGCATGTTATATTGATAATAATAAAAGTAATAAGTATATTTATTACAGTTCTATTGATAATAACTGCATAATATGGGTAATAATGCATGTTATATTGATGATAATAAAAGTAATACGTATATTTATTATAGTTCTAGCGATAATAACTGCATTATATGGGTAATAATGCATGTTATATTGATAATAATATAAGTAATAAGTATATTTATTACAGCTCTGCTATAATAACTGCATTATATGGGTAATAATGGATGTTATATTGATAATATCGGGAGTAATAAGTATAATTATTACAGTCCTAGCGATAATACTAGTAAAATATGGCTAAGAGTGCCTGTTATATTGATAATAATAAAAGTAATAAGTATATTTATTATACTTCTGTCGATAATAACTGCATTATATGGGTAATGGTGCATGTTATATTGATAATAATAAAAGTAATAAGTATATTTATTACAGTTCTAGCGATAATAACTGCATTATATGCGTAATAATGCATGTTATATTGATAATAATATAAGTAATAAGTATATTTATTACAGTTCTAGCGATAATAACTGCATTATATGGGTAATAATGCATGTTATATTGATAATAATATAAGTAATAAGTATATTTATTACAGCTCTGCTATAATAACTGCATTATATGGGTAATAATGGATGTTATATTGATAATATCGGGAGTAATAAGTATAATTATTACAGTCCTAGCGATAATACTAGTAAAATATGGCTAAGAGTGCCTGTTATATTGATAATAATAATAGTAATAAGTATATTTATTATACTTCTGTCGATAGTAACTGCATTATATGGGTAATGGTGCATGTTATATTGATAATAATAAAAGTAATAAGTATATTTATTACAGTTCTAGCGATAACAACTGCATAATATGGGTAATAATGCACGTTATATTGATAATAATAGAAGTAATAAGTATATTTATTACAGTTCTATCGATAATAACTGCATAATATGGGTAATAATGCGTGTTATATTGATGACAATAAAAGTAATACGGATATTTATTATAGTTCTAGCGATAATAACTGCATTATATGGGTAATAATGCATGTTATATTGATGATAATAAAAGTAATACGTATATTTATTATAGTTCTAGCGATAATAACTGCATTATATGGGTAATAATGCATGTTATATTGATAATAATATAAGTAATAAGTATATTTATTACAGTTCTATCGATAATAACTGCATAATATGGGTAATAATGCATGTTATATTGATGATAATAAAAGTAATACGTATATTTATTATAGTTCTAGCGATAATAACTGCATTATATGGGTAATAATGCATGTTATATTGATAATAATATAAGTAATAAGTATATTTATTACAGTTCTATCGATAATAACTGCATAATATGGGTAATAATGCATGTTATATTGATGACAATTAAAGTAATACGTATATTTATTATAGTTCTAGCGATAATAACTGCATTATATGGGTAATAATGCATGTTATATTGATAATAGTAAAAGTAATAAGTATAATTATTACAGTTCTAGCGATAATTACTCCATTATATGGGTAATAATGCATGTTATATTGATAATAATATAAGTAATGAGTATAATTATTACAGTTCTAGCGATAATAACTGCATAATATGGGTAGTAATGGATGTTATATTGATAATATCGGGAGTAATAAGTATAATTATTACAGTTCTAGCGATAATACTAGTACAATATGGCGAAGAGTGCCTGTTATACTGATAATAATAAAAGTAATCAGTATATTTATTATACTTCTGTGGATAATAACTGCATTATATGGGTAATAATGCATGTTATAAAGATAATAATATAAATAGTAAGTATAATTATTACAGTTCTAGCCATAATAACTGCATAATATGGGGAATAATGCACGTTATATTGCTAATAATATAAGTAATAAGTATAATAGTTACAGTTCTAGCGATAATAACTGCATTATATGGGTAATAATGCATGTTATATTGATAATAATAAAAGTAATAAGTATATTTATTATACTTCTGTCGATAATAACTGCATTATATGGGTAATAATGCATGTTATATTGATAATAATATAAGTAATAAGTATAATTATTACAGTTCTAGCGATAATAACTGCATTATATGGGTAAGAATGCATGTTATATTGATAATATCGGGAGCAATAAGTATAATTATTACAGTCCTAGCGATAATACTAGTAAAATATGGCTAAGAGTGCCTGTTATACTGATAATAATAAAAGTAATAAGTATTTTTATTATACTTCTGTCGATAATAACTGCATTCTATGGGTAATAGTGCATGTTATATTGACAATAATATAAGTAGTAAGTATAATTATTACAGTTCTAGCCATAATAACTGCATAATATGGGTAATAATGCACGTTATATTGCTAATAATATAAGTAATAAGTATAGTACTTACAGTTCTAGCGATAATAACTGCATTATATGGGTAATAATGCATGTTATATTGACAATAATAAAAGTAAAAAGTATATTTAATACAGTTCTATCGAAAATAACTGCATAATATGGGTAGTAATTGATGTTATATTGATAATATCGGGAGTAATAAGTATAATTATTACAGTTCTAGCGATAATACTAGTACAATATGGCGAAGAGTGCCTGTTATACTGATAATAATAAAAGTAATCAGTATATTTATTATACTTCTGTGGATAATAACTGCATTATATGGGTAATAATGCATGTTATAAAGATAATAATATAAATAGTAAGTATAATTATTACAGTTCTAGCCATAATAACTGCATAATATGGGGAATAATGCACGTTATATTGCTAATAATATAAGTAATAAGTATAATAGTTACAGTTCTAGCGATAATAACTGCATTATATGGGTAATAATGCATGTTATATTGATAATAATAAAAGTAATAAGTATATTTATTATACTTCTGTCGATAATAACTGCATTATATGGGTAATAATGCATGTCATATTGATAATAATATAAGTAATAAGTATAATTATTACAGTTCTAGCGATAATAACTGCATTATATGGGTAAGAATGCATGTTATATTGATAATATCGGGAGCAATAAGTATAATTATTACAGTCCTAGCGATAATACTAGTAAAATATGGCTAAGAGTGCCTGTTATATTGATAATAATAATAGTAATAAGTATATTTATTATACTTCTGTCGATAGTAACTGCATTATATGGGTAATGGTGCATGTTATATTGATAATAATAAAAGTAATAAGTATATTTATTACAGTTCTAGCGATAACAACTGCATAATATGGGTAATAATGCACGTTATATTGATAATAATAGAAGTAATAAGTATATTTATTACAGTTCTATCGATAATAACTGCATAATATGGGTAATAATGCGTGTTATATTGATGACAATAAAAGTAATACGGATATTTATTATAGTTCTAGCGATAATAACTGCATTATATGGGTAATAATGCATGTTATATTGATGATAATAAAAGTAATACGTATATTTATTATAGTTCTAGCGATAATAACTGCATTATATGGGTAATAATGCATGTTATATTGATAATAATATAAGTAATAAGTATATTTATTACAGTTCTATCGATAATAACTGCATAATATGGGTAATAATGCATGTTATATTGATGATAATAAAAGTAATACGTATATTTATTATAGTTCTAGCGATAATAACTGCATTATATGGGTAATAATGCATGTTATATTGATAATAATATAAGTAATAAGTATATTTATTACAGTTCTATCGATAATAACTGCATAATATGGGTAATAATGCATGTTATATTGATGACAATTAAAGTAATACGTATATTTATTATAGTTCTAGCGATAATAACTGCATAATATGGGTAATAATGCACGTTATATTGCTAATAATATAAGTGATAAGTATAATTATTACAGTTCTAGCGATAATAACTCCATTATATGGATAATAATGCATGTCATATTGATAATATCGGGAGTAATAAGTATAATTATTATAGTTCTAGCGATAATAATTGTACAATATGGCTAATAGTGCATGTTATATTGATAATAATAAAAGTAATAAGTATATTTATTACAGTTCTATCGATAATAACTGCATAATATGGGTAATAATGCATGTTATATTGATGACAATAAAAGTAATACGTATATTTATTATAGTTCTAGCGATAATAACTGCATTATATGGGTAATAATGCATGTTATATTGATAATAATATAAGTAATAAGTATAATTATTACAGTTCTAGCGATAATAACTCCATTATATGGGTAATAATGCATGTTATATTGTTAATAATATAAGTAATGAGTATAATTATTACAGTTCTAGCGATAATAACTCCATTATATGGGTAATAATGCATGTCATATTGATAATAATATAAGTAATAAGTATAATTATTACAGTTCTAGCGATAATAACTGCATAATATGGGTAATAATGCACGTTATATTGCTAATCATATAAGTGATAAGTATAATTATTACAGTTCTAGCGATAATAACTCCATTATATGGATAATAATGCATGTCATATTGATAATATCGGGAGTAATAAGTATAATTATTACAGTTCTAGCGATAATACTAGTAAAATAAGGCTAAGAGTGCCTGTTATATTGATAATAATAAAAGTAATAAGTATATTTATTATACTTCTGTCGATAATAACTGCATTATATGGGTAATAATGCATGTTATATTGATAATAATATAAGTAATAAGTATAATTATTACAGTTCTAGCGATAATAACACCATTATATGGGTAATAATGCATGTTATATTGATAATAATATAAGTAATAAGTATAGTTATTACAGTTCTAGCGATAATAACTGCATAATATGGGTAAGAATGCATGTTATATTGATAATATCGGGAGTAATAAGTATAATTATTACAGTCATAGCGATAATACTAGTAAAATATGGCTAAGAGTGCCTGTTATATTGATAATAATAAAAGTAATAAGTATATTTATTATACATCTGTCGATAATAACTGCATTATATGGGTAATAGTGCATGTTATATTGATAATAATAAAAGTAATAAGTATATTTATTACAGTTCTATCGATAATAACTGCATAATATGGGTAATAATGCATGTTATATTGATGACAATAAAAGTAATACGTATATTTATTATAGTTCTAGCGATAATAACTGCATAACATGGGTAATAATGCATGTGATATTGATAATATCGGGAGTGATAAGTATAATTATTACAGTTCTATCGATAATAACTGCATAATATGGGTAATAATGCATGTTATATTGATAATATCGGGAGTAATAAGTACAATTATTACAGTTCTAGCGATAATACTAGTAAAATAAGGCTAAGAGTGCCTGTTATATTGATAATAATAAAAGTAATAAGTATATTTATTATACTTCTGTCGATAATAACTGCATTATATGGGTAATAATGCATGTTATATTGATAATAGTAAAAGTAATAAGTATATTTATTATACATCTGTCGATAATAACTGCATTATATGGGTAATAGTGCATGTTATATTGATAATAATAAAAGTAATAAGTATATTTATTACAGTTCTATTGATAATAACTGCATAATATGGGTAATAATGCATGTTATATTGATGATAATAAAAGTAATACGTATATTTATTACAGTTCTATCGATAATAACTGCATAATATGGGTAATAATGCATGTTATATTGATGACAATAAAAGTAATACGTATATTTATTATAGTTCTAGCGATAATAACTGCATTATATGGGTAATAATGCATGTTATATTGATAATAATATAAGTAATAAGTATAATTATTACAGTTCTAGCGATAATAACTCCATTATATGGGTAATAATGCATGTTATATTGTTAATAATATATGTAATGAGTATAATTATTACAGTTCTAGCGATAATAACTCCATTATATGGGTAATAATGCATGTCATATTGATAATAATATAAGTAATAAGTATAATTATTACAGTTCTAGCGATAATAACTGCATAATATGGGTAATAATGCACGTTATATTGCTAATAATATAAGTGATAAGTATAATTATTACAGTTCTAGCGATAATAACTCCATTATATGGATAATAATGCATGTCATATTGATAATATCGGGAGTAATAAGTATAATTATTACAGTTCTAGCGATAATACTAGTAAAATAAGGCTAAGAGTGCCTGTTATATTGATAATAATAAAAGTAATAAGTATATTTATTATACTTCTGTCGATAATAACTGCATTATATGGGTAATAATGCATGTTATATTGATAATAATATAAGTAATAAGTATAATTATTACAGTTCTAGCGATAATAACACCATTATATGGGTAATAATGCATGTTATATTGATAATAATATAAGTAATAAGTATAGTTATTACAGTTCTAGCGATAATAACTGCATAATATGGGTAAGAATGCATGTTATATTGATAATATCGGGAGTAATAAGTATAATTATTACAGTCATAGCGATAATACTAGTAAAATATGGCTAAGAGTGCCTGTTATATTGATAATAATAAAAGTAATAAGTATATTTATTATACATCTGTCGATAATAACTGCATTATATGGGTAATAGTGCATGTTATATTGATAATAATAAAAGTAATAAGTATATTTATTACAGTTCTATCGATAATAACTGCATAATATGGGTAATAATGCATGTTATATTGATGACAATAAAAGTAATACGTATATTTATTATAGTTCTAGCGATAATAACTGCATAACATGGGTAATAATGCATGTGATATTGATAATATCGGGAGTGATAAGTATAATTATTACAGTTCTATCGATAATAACTGCATAATATGGGTAATAATGCATGTTATATTGATAATATCGGGAGTAATAAGTACAATTATTACAGTTCTAGCGATAATACTAGTAAAATAAGGCTAAGAGTGCCTGTTATATTGATAATAATAAAAGTAATAAGTATATTTATTATACTTCTGTCGATAATAACTGCATTATATGGGTAATAGTGCATGTTATATTGATAATAATAAAAGTAATAAGTATATTTATTACAGTTCTATTGATAATAACTGCATAATATGGGTAATAATGCATGTTATATTGATGATAATAAAAGTAATACGTATATTTATTATAGTTCTAGCGATAATAACTGCATTATATGGGTAATAATGCATGTTATATTGATAATAATATAAGTAATAAGTATATTTATTACAGCTCTGCTATAATAACTGCATTATATGGGTAATAATGGATGTTATATTGATAATATCGGGAGTAATAAGTATAATTATTACAGTCCTAGCGATAATACTAGTAAAATATGGCTAAGAGTGCCTGTTATATTGATAATAATAAAAGTAATAAGTATTTTTATTATACTTCTGTCGATAATAACTGCATTCTATGGGTAATAGTGCATGTTATATTGATAATAATATAAGTAGTAAGTATAATTATTACAGTTCTAGCCATAATAACTGCATAATATGGGTAATAATGCACGTTATATTGCTAATAATATAAGTAATAAGTATAGTAGTTACAGTTCTAGCGATAATAACTGCATTATATGGGTAATAATGCATGTTATATTGACAATAATAAAAGTAAAAAGTATATTTAATACAGTTCTATCGATAATAACTGCATAATATGGGTAGTAATTGATGTTATATTGATAATATCGGGAGTTATAAGTATAATTATTACAGTTCCAGCGATAAGAACTGCATTATATGGGTAATAATGGATGTAATATTGATAATATCGGGAGTAATAAGTATAATTATTACAGTCCTAGCGTTAATACTAGTAAAATATGGCTAAGAGTGCCTATTATATTGATAATAATAAAAGTAATAAGTATATTTATTATACTTCTGTCGATAATAACTGCATTATATGAGTAATAGTGCATGTTATATTGATAATAATAAAAGTAATACGTATATTTATTATAGTTCTATCGATAATAACTGCATAATATGTGTAATAATGCATGTTATATTGATGATAATGAAAGTAGTAAGTATATTTATTACAGTTCTATCGGTAATAAATGCATAATATGTGTAATAATGCATGTTACATTTATCATAATAAAAGTACTAAGTATATTTATTATAGTTCTAGCGATTATAACTGCATAATATGGGTAATAATGCATGTTATATTGAGAATAATATAAGTAATAAATATAATTATTACAGTTCTAGCGATAATAACTGCATAATATGGACGATAATGCACGTTATATTGCTAATAGTGTAAGTAATACGTATAATTATTACAGTTCTAGCGATAATAACTGCATTATATGGGTAATAATGCATGTTATATTGATAATAGTAAAAGTAATAAGTATATTTATTATAGTTCTATCGATAATAACTGCATTATATGCGTAATAATGCATGTTATATTGATGATAAAAAAAGTAATACGTATATTTATTATAGTTCTAGCTATAATAACTGCATAATATGGGTAATAATGCATGTTATATTGATAATAATATAAGTAATAAGTATAATTATTACAGTTCTAGCGATAATAACTGCATTATATGGGTAAGAATGCATGTTATATTGATAATATCGGGAGTAATAAGTATAATTATTACAGTCATAGCGATAATACTAGTAAAATATGGCTAAGAGTGCCTGTTATATTGATAATAATAAAAGTAATAAGTATATTTATTATATATCTGTCGATAATAACTGCATTATATGGGTAATAGTGCATGTTATATTGATAATAATAAAAGTAATAAGTATATTTATTACAGTTCTATTGATAATAACTGCATAATATGGGTAATAATGCATGTTATATTGATGATAATAAAAGTAATACGTATATTTATTATAGTTCTAGCGATAATAACTGCATTATATGGGTAATAATGCATGTTATATTGATAATAATATAAGTAATAAGTATATTTATTACAACTCTGCTATAATAACTGCATTATATGGGTAATAATGGATGTTATATTGATAATATCGGGAGTAATAAGTATAATTATTACAGTCCTAGCGATAATACTAGTAAAATATGGCTAAGAGTGCCTGTTATATTGATAATAATAAAAGTAATAAGTATATTTATTATACTTCTGTCGATAATAACTGCATTATATGGGTAATGGTGCATGTTATATTGATAATAATAAAAGTAATAAGTATATTTATTACAGTTCTAGCGATAATAACTGCATTATATGCGTAATAATGCATGTTATATTGATAATAATATAAGTAATAAGTATATTTATTACAGTTCTAGCGATAATAACTGCATTATATGGGTAATAATGCATGTTATATTGATAATAATATAAGTAATAAGTATATTTATTACAGCTCTGCTATAATAACTGCATTATATGGGTAATAATGGATGTTATATTGATAATATCGGGAGTAATAAGTATAATTATTACAGTCCTAGCGATAATACTAGTAAAATATGGCTAAGAGTGCCTGTTATATTGATAATAATAATAGTAATAAGTATATTTATTATACTTCTGTCGATAGTAACTGCATTATATGGGTAATGGTGCATGTTATATTGATAATAATAAAAGTAATAAGTATATTTATTACAGTTCTAGCGATAACAACTGCATAATATGGGTAATAATGCACGTTATATTGATAATAATAGAAGTAATAAGTATATTTATTACAGTTCTATCGATAATAACTGCATAATATGGGTAATAATGCGTGTTATATTGATGACAATAAAAGTAATACGGATATTTATTATAGTTCTAGCGATAATAACTGCATTATATGGGTAATAATGCATGTTATATTGATAATAATATAAGTAATAAGTATATTTATTACAGTTCTATCGATAATAACTGCATAATATGGGTAATAATGCATGTTATATTGATGATAATAAAAGTAATACGTATATTTATTATAGTTCTAGCGATAATAACTGCATTATATGGGTAATAATGCATGTTATATTGATAATAATATAAGTAATAAGTATATTTATTACAGTTCTATCGATAATAACTGCATAATATGGGTAATAATGCATGTTATATTGATGACAATTAAAGTAATACGTATATTTATTATAGTTCTAGCGATAATAACTGCATTATATGGGTAATAATGCATGTTATATTGATAATAGTAAAAGTAATAAGTATAATTATTACAGTTCTAGCGATAATTACTCCATTATATGGGTAATAATGCATGTTATATTGATAATAATATAAGTAATGAGTATAATTATTACAGTTCTAGCGATAATAACTGCATAATATGGGTAGTAATGGATGTTATATTGATAATATCGGGAGTAATAAGTATAATTATTACAGTTCTAGCGATAATACTAGTACAATATGGCGAAGAGTGCCTGTTATACTGATAATAATAAAAGTAATCAGTATATTTATTATACTTCTGTGGATAATAACTGCATTATATGGGTAATAATGCATGTTATAAAGATAATAATATAAATAGTAAGTATAATTATTACAGTTCTAGCCATAATAACTGCATAATATGGGGAATAATGCACGTTATATTGCTAATAATATAAGTAATAAGTATAATAGTTACAGTTCTAGCGATAATAACTGCATTATATGGGTAATAATGCATGTTATATTGATAATAATAAAAGTAATAAGTATATTTATTATACTTCTGTCGATAATAACTGCATTATATGGGTAATAATGCATGTTATATTGATAATAATATAAGTAATAAGTATAATTATTACAGTTCTAGCGATAATAACTGCATTATATGGGTAAGAATGCATGTTATATTGATAATATCGGGAGCAATAAGTATAATTATTACAGTCCTAGCGATAATACTAGTAAAATATGGCTAAGAGTGCCTGTTATACTGATAATAATAAAAGTAATAAGTATTTTTATTATACTTCTGTCGATAATAACTGCATTCTATGGGTAATAGTGCATGTTATATTGACAATAATATAAGTAGTAAGTATAATTATTACAGTTCTAGCCATAATAACTGCATAATATGGGTAATAATGCACGTTATATTGCTAATAATATAAGTAATAAGTATAGTACTTACAGTTCTAGCGATAATAACTGCATTATATGGGTAATAATGCATGTTATATTGACAATAATAAAAGTAAAAAGTATATTTAATACAGTTCTATCGAAAATAACTGCATAATATGGGTAGTAATTGATGTTATATTGATAATATCGGGAGTAATAAGTATAATTATTACAGTTCTAGCGATAATACTAGTACAATATGGCGAAGAGTGCCTGTTATACTGATAATAATAAAAGTAATCAGTATATTTATTATACTTCTGTGGATAATAACTGCATTATATGGGTAATAATGCATGTTATAAAGATAATAATATAAATAGTAAGTATAATTATTACAGTTCTAGCCATAATAACTGCATAATATGGGGAATAATGCACGTTATATTGCTAATAATATAAGTAATAAGTATAATAGTTACAGTTCTAGCGATAATAACTGCATTATATGGGTAATAATGCATGTTATATTGATAATAATAAAAGTAATAAGTATATTTATTACACTTCTGTCGATAATAACTGCATTATATGGGTAATAATGCATGTCATATTGATAATAATATAAGTAATAAGTATAATTATTACAGTTCTAGCGATAATAACTGCATTATATGGGTAAGAATGCATGTTATATTGATAATATCGGGAGCAATAAGTATAATTATTACAGTCCTAGCGATAATACTAGTAAAATATGGCTAAGAGTGCCTGTTATACTGATAATAATAAAAGTAATAAGTATTTTTATTATACTTCTGTCGATAATAACTGCATTCTATGGGTAATAGTGCATGTTATATTGACAATAATATAAGTAGTAAGTATAATTATTACAGTTCTAGCCATAATAACTGCATAATATGGGTAATAATACACGTTATATTGCTAATAATATAAGTAATAAGTATAGTACTTACAGTTCTAGCGATAATAACTGCATTATATGGGTAATAATGCATGTTATATTGACAATAATAAAAGTAAAAAGTATATTTAATACAGTTCTATCGATAATAACTGCATAATATGGGTAGTAATTGATGTTATATTGATAATATCGGGAGTTATAAGTATAATTATTACAGTTCCAGCGATAAGAACTGCATTATATGGGTAATAATGGATGTAATATTGATAATATCGGGAGTAATAAGTATAATTATTACAGTCCTAGCGTTAATACTAGTAAAATATGGCTAAGAGTGCCTATTATATTGATAATAATAAAAGTAATAAGTATATTTATTATACTTCTGTCGATCATAACTGCATTATATGAGTAATAGTGCATGTTATATTGATAATAATAAAAGTAATACGTATATTTATTATAGTTCTATCGATAATAACTGCATAATATGTGTAATAATGCATGTTATATTGATGATAATGAAAGTAGTAAGTATATTTATTACAGTTCTATCGGTAATAAATGCATAATATGTGTAATAATGCATGTTACATTTATCATAATAAAAGTACTAAGTATATTTATTATAGTTCTAGCGATTATAACTGCATAATATGGGTAATAATGCATGTTATATTGAGAATAATATAAGTAATAAATATAATTATTACAGTTCTAGCGATAATAACTGCATAATATGGACGATAATGCACGTTATATTGCTAATAGTGTAAGTAATACGTATAATTATTACAGTTCTAGCGATAATAACTGCATTATATGGGTAATAATGCATGTTATATTGATAATAGTAAAAGTAATAAGTATATTTATTATAGTTCTATCGATAATAACTGCATTATATGCGTAATAATGCATGTTATATTGATGATAAAAAAAGTAATACGTATATTTATTATAGTTCTAGCTATAATAACTGCATAATATGGGTAATAATGCATGTTATATTGATAATAATATAAGTAATAAGTATAATTATTACAGTCATAGCGATAATACTAGTAAAATATGGCTAAGAGTGCCTGTTATATTGATAATAATAAAAGTAATAAGTATATTTATTATACATCTGTCGATAATAACTGCATTATATGGGTAATAGTGCATGTTATATTGATAATAATAAAAGTAATAAGTATATTTATTACAGTTCTATTGATAATAACTGCATAATATGGGTAATAATGCATGTTATATTGATGATAATAAAAGTAATACGTATATTTATTATAGTTCTAGCGATAATAACTGCATTATATGGGTAATAATGCATGTTATATTGATAATAATATAAGTAATAAGTATATTTATTACAGCTCTGCTATAATAACTGCATTATATGGGTAATAATGGATGTTATATTGATAATATCGGGAGTAATAAGTATAATTATTACAGTCCTAGCGATAATACTAGTAAAATATGGCTAAGAGTGCCTGTTATATTGATAATAATAAAAGTAATAAGTATATTTATTATACTTCTGTCGATAATAACTGCATTATATGGGTAATGGTGCATGTTATATTGATAATAATAAAAGTAATAAGTATATTTATTACAGTTCTAGCGATAATAACTGCATTATATGCGTAATAATGCATGTTATATTGATAATAATATAAGTAATAAGTATATTTATTACAGTTCTAGCGATAATAACTGCATTATATGGGTAATAATGCATGTTATATTGATAATAATATAAGTAATAAGTATATTTATTACAGCTCTGCTATAATAACTGCATTATATGGGTAATAATGGATGTTATATTGATAATATCGGGAGTAATAAGTATAATTATTACAGTCCTAGCGATAATACTAGTAAAATATGGCTAAGAGTGCCTGTTATATTGATAATAATAATAGTAATAAGTATATTTATTATACTTCTGTCGATAGTAACTGCATTATATGGGTAATGGTGCATGTTATATTGATAATAATAAAAGTAATAAGTATATTTATTACAGTTCTAGCGATAACAACTGCATAATATGGGTAATAATGCACGTTATATTGATAATAATAGAAGTAATAAGTATATTTATTACAGTTCTATCGATAATAACTGCATAATATGGGTAATAATGCGTGTTATATTGATGACAATAAAAGTAATACGGATATTTATTATAGTTCTAGCGATAATAACTGCATTATATGGGTAATAATGCATGTTATATTGATGATAATAAAAGTAATACGTATATTTATTATAGTTCTAGCGATAATAACTGCATTATATGGGTAATAATGCATGTTATATTGATAATAATATAAGTAATAAGTATATTTATTACAGTTCTATCGATAATAACTGCATAATATGGGTAATAATGCATGTTATATTGATGATAATAAAAGTAATACGTATATTTATTATAGTTCTAGCGATAATAACTGCATTATATGGGTAATAATGCATGTTATATTGATAATAATATAAGTAATAAGTATATTTATTACAGTTCTATCGATAATAACTGCATAATATGGGTAATAATGCATGTTATATTGATGACAATTAAAGTAATACGTATATTTATTATAGTTCTAGCGATAATAACTGCATTATATGGGTAATAATGCATGTTATATTGATAATAGTAAAAGTAATAAGTATAATTATTACAGTTCTAGCGATAATTACTCCATTATATGGGTAATAATGCATGTTATATTGATAATAATATAAGTTATGAGTATAATTATTACAGTTCTAGCGATAATAACTGCATAATATGGGTAGTAATGGATGTTATATTGATAATATCGGGAGTAATAAGTATAATTATTACAGTTCTAGCGATAATACTAGTACAATATGGCGAAGAGTGCCTGTTATACTGATAATAATAAAAGTAATCAGTATATTTATTATACTTCTGTGGATAATAACTGCATTATATGGGTAATAATGCATGTTATAAAGATAATAATATAAATAGTAAGTATAATTATTACAGTTCTAGCCATAATAACTGCATAATATGGGGAATAATGCACGTTATATTGCTAATAATATAAGTAATAAGTATAATAGTTACAGTTCTAGCGATAATAACTGCATTATATGGGTAATAATGCATGTTATATTGATAATAATAAAAGTAATAAGTATATTTATTACACTTCTGTCGATAATAACTGCATTATATGGGTAATAATGCATGTCATATTGATAATAATATAAGTAATAAGTATAATTATTACAGTTCTAGCGATAATAACTGCATTATATGGGTAAGAATGCATGTTATATTGATAATATCGGGAGCAATAAGTATAATTATTACAGTCCTAGCGATAATACTAGTAAAATATGGCTAAGAGTGCCTGTTATACTGATAATAATAAAAGTAATAAGTATTTTTATTATACTTCTGTCGATAATAACTGCATTCTATGGGTAATAGTGCATGTTATATTGACAATAATATAAGTAGTAAGTATAATTATTACAGTTCTAGCCATAATAACTGCATAATATGGGTAATAATGCACGTTATATTGCTAATAATATAAGTAATAAGTATAGTACTTACAGTTCTAGCGATAATAACTGCATTATATGGGTAATAATGCATGTTATATTGACAATAATAAAAGTAAAAAGTATATTTAATACAGTTCTATCGAAAATAACTGCATAATATGGGTAGTAATTGATGTTATATTGATAATATCGGGAGTAATAAGTATAATTATTACAGTTCTAGCGATAATACTAGTACAATATGGCGAAGAGTGCCTGTTATACTGATAATAATAAAAGTAATCAGTATATTTATTATACTTCTGTGGATAATAACTGCATTATATGGGTAATAATGCATGTTATAAAGATAATAATATAAATAGTAAGTATAATTATTACAGTTCTAGCCATAATAACTGCATAATATGGGGAATAATGCACGTTATATTGCTAATAATATAAGTAATAAGTATAATAGTTACAGTTCTAGCGATAATAACTGCATTATATGGGTAATAATGCATGTTATATTGATAATAATAAAAGTAATAAGTATATTTATTATACTTCTGTCGATAATAACTGCATTATATGGGTAATAATGCATGTCATATTGATAATAATATAAGTAATAAGTATAATTATTACAGTTCTAGCGATAATAACTGCATTATATGGGTAAGAATGCATGTTATATTGATAATATCGGGAGCAATAAGTATAATTATTACAGTCCTAGCGATAATACTAGTAAAATATGGCTAAGAGTGCCTGTTATATTGATAATAATAATAGTAATAAGTATATTTATTATACTTCTGTCGATAGTAACTGCATTATATGGGTAATGGTGCATGTTATATTGATAATAATAAAAGTAATAAGTATATTTATTACAGTTCTAGCGATAACAACTGCATAATATGGGTAATAATGCACGTTATATTGATAATAATAGAAGTAATAAGTATATTTATTACAGTTCTATCGATAATAACTGCATAATATGGGTAATAATGCGTGTTATATTGATGACAATAAAAGTAATACGGATATTTATTATAGTTCTAGCGATAATAACTGCATTATATGGGTAATAATGCATGTTATATTGATGATAATAAAAGTAATACGTATATTTATTATAGTTCTAGCGATAATAACTGCATTATATGGGTAATAATGCATGTTATATTGATAATAATATAAGTAATAAGTATATTTATTACAGTTCTATCGATAATAACTGCATAATATGGGTAATAATGCATGTTATATTGATGATAATAAAAGTAATACGTATATTTATTATAGTTCTAGCGATAATAACTGCATTATATGGGTAATAATGCATGTTATATTGATAATAATATAAGTAATAAGTATATTTATTACAGTTCTATCGATAATAACTGCATAATATGGGTAATAATGCATGTTATATTGATGACAATTAAAGTAATACGTATATTTATTATAGTTCTAGCGATAATAACTGCATTATATGGGTAATAATGCATGTTATATTGATAATAGTAAAAGTAATAAGTATAATTATTACAGTTCTAGCGATAATTACTCCATTATATGGGTAATAATGCATGTCATATTGATAATAATATAAGTTATGAGTATAATTATTACAGTTCTAGCGATAATAACTGCATAATATGGGTAGTAATGGATGTTATATTGATAATATCGGGAGTAATAAGTATAATTATTACAGTTCTAGCGATAATACTAGTACAATATGGCTAAGAGTGCCTGTTATACTGATAATAATAAAAGTAATAAGTATTTTTATTATACTTCTGTCGATAATAACTGCATTCTATGGGTAATAGTGCATGTTATATTGACAATAATATAAGTAGTAAGTATAATTATTACAGTTCTAGCCATAATAACTGCATAATATGGGTAATAATGCACGTTATATTGCTAATAATATAAGTAATAAGTATAGTACTTACAGTTCTAGCGATAATAACTGCATTATATGGGTAATAATGCATGTTATATTGACAATAATAAAAGTAAAAAGTATATTTAATACAGTTCTATCGAAAATAACTGCATAATATGGGTAGTAATTGATGTTATATTGATAATATCGGGAGTAATAAGTATAATTATTACAGTTCTAGCGATAATACTAGTACAATATGGCGAAGAGTGCCTGTTATACTGATAATAATAAAAGTAATCAGTATATTTATTATACTTCTGTGGATAATAACTGCATTATATGGGTAATAATGCATGTTATAAAGATAATAATATAAATAGTAAGTATAATTATTACAGTTCTAGCCATAATAACTGCATAATATGGGGAATAATGCACGTTATATTGCTAATAATATAAGTAATAAGTATAATAGTTACAGTTCTAGCGATAATAACTGCATTATATGGGTAATAATGCATGTTATATTGATAATAATAAAAGTAATAAGTATATTTATTATACTTCTGTCGATAATAACTGCATTATATGGGTAATAATGCATGTCATATTGATAATAATATAAGTAATAAGTATAATTATTACAGTTCTAGCGATAATAACTGCATTATATGGGTAAGAATGCATGTTATATTGATAATATCGGGAGCAATAAGTATAATTATTACAGTCCTAGCGATAATACTAGTAAAATATGGCTAAGAGTGCCTGTTATATTGATAATAATAATAGTAATAAGTATATTTATTATACTTCTGTCGATAGTAACTGCATTATATGGGTAATGGTGCATGTTATATTGATAATAATAAAAGTAATAAGTATATTTATTACAGTTCTAGCGATAACAACTGCATAATATGGGTAATAATGCACGTTATATTGATAATAATAGAAGTAATAAGTATATTTATTACAGTTCTATCGATAATAACTGCATAATATGGGTAATAATGCGTGTTATATTGATGACAATAAAAGTAATACGGATATTTATTATAGTTCTAGCGATAATAACTGCATTATATGGGTAATAATGCATGTTATATTGATGATAATAAAAGTAATACGTATATTTATTATAGTTCTAGCGATAATAACTGCATTATATGGGTAATAATGCATGTTATATTGATAATAATATAAGTAATAAGTATATTTATTACAGTTCTATCGATAATAACTGCATAATATGGGTAATAATGCATGTTATATTGATGATAATAAAAGTAATACGTATATTTATTATAGTTCTAGCGATAATAACTGCATTATATGGGTAATAATGCATGTTATATTGATAATAATATAAGTAATAAGTATATTTATTACAGTTCTATCGATAATAACTGCATAATATGGGTAATAATGCATGTTATATTGATGACAATTAAAGTAATACGTATATTTATTATAGTTCTAGCGATAATAACTGCATTATATGGGTAATAATGCATGTTATATTGATAATAGTAAAAGTAATAAGTATAATTATTACAGTTCTAGCGATAATTACTCCATTATATGGGTAATAATGCATGTCATATTGATAATAATATAAGTTATGAGTATAATTATTACAGTTCTAGCGATAATAACTGCATAATATGGGTAGTAATGGATGTTATATTGATAATATCGGGAGTAATAAGTATAATTATTACAGTTCTAGCGATAATACTAGTACAATATGGCTAAGAGTGCCTGTTATACTGATAATAATAAAAGTAATCAGTATATTTATTATACTTCTGTGGATAATAACTGCATTATATGGGTAATAATGCATGTTATAAAGATAATAATATAAATAGTAAGTATAATTATTACAGTTCTAGCCATAATAACTGCATAATATGGGGAATAATGCACGTTATATTGCTAATAATATAAGTAATAAGTATAATAGTTACAGTTCTAGCGATAATAACTGCATTATATGGGTAATAATGCATGTTATATTGATAATAATAAAAGTAATAAGTATATTTATTACACTTCTGTCGATAATAACTGCATTATATGGGTAATAATGCATGTCATATTGATAATAATATAAGTAATAAGTATAATTATTACAGTTCTAGCGATAATAACTGCATTATATGGGTAAGAATGCATGTTATATTGATAATATCGGGAGCAATAAGTATAATTATTACAGTCCTAGCGATAATACTAGTAAAATATGGCTAAGAGTGCCTGTTATACTGATAATAATAAAAGTAATCAGTATTTTTATTATACTTCTGTCGATAATAACTGCATTCTATGGGTAATAGTGCATGTTATATTGACAATAATATAAGTAGTAAGTATAATTATTACAGTTCTAGCCATAATAACTGCATAATATGGGTAATAATGCACGTTATATTGCTAATAATATAAGTAATAAGTATAGTACTTACAGTTCTAGCGATAATAACTGCATTATATGGGTAATAATGCATGTTATATTGACAATAATAAAAGTAAAAAGTATATTTAATACAGTTCTATCGAAAATAACTGCATAATATGGGTAGTAATTGATGTTATATTGATAATATCGGGAGTAATAAGTATAATTATTACAGTTCTAGCGATAATACTAGTACAATATGGCGAAGAGTGCCTGTTATACTGATAATAATAAAAGTAATCAGTATATTTATTATACTTCTGTGGATAATAACTGCATTATATGGGTAATAATGCATGTTATAAAGATAATAATATAAATAGTAAGTATAATTATTACAGTTCTAGCCATAATAACTGCATAATATGGGGAATAATGCACGTTATATTGCTAATAATATAAGTAATAAGTATAATAGTTACAGTTCTAGCGATAATAACTGCATTATATGGGTAATAATGCATGTTATATTGATAATAATAAAAGTAATAAGTATATTTATTATACTTCTGTCGATAATAACTGCATTATATGGGTAATAATGCATGTCATATTGATAATAATATAAGTAATAAGTATAATTATTACAGTTCTAGCGATAATAACTGCATTATATGGGTAAGAATGCATGTTATATTGATAATATCGGGAGCAATAAGTATAATTATTACAGTCCTAGCGATAATACTAGTAAAATATGGCTAAGAGTGCCTGTTATACTGATAATAATAAAAGTAATCAGTATTTTTATTATACTTCTGTCGATAATAACTGCATTCTATGGGTAATAGTGCATGTTATATTGACAATAATATAAGTAGTAAGTATAATTATTACAGTTCTAGCCATAATAACTGCATAATATGGGTAATAATGCACGTTATATTGCTAATAATATAAGTAATAAGTATAGTACTTACAGTTCTAGCGATAATAACTGCATTATATGGGTAATAATGCATGTTATATTGACAATAATAAAAGTAAAAAGTATATTTAATACAGTTCTATCGAAAATAACTGCATAATATGGGTAGTAATTGATGTTATATTGATAATATCGGGAGTAATAAGTATAATTATTACAGTTCTAGCGATAATACTAGTACAATATGGCGAAGAGTGCCTGTTATACTGATAATAATAAAAGTAATCAGTATATTTATTATACTTCTGTGGATAATAACTGCATTATATGGGTAATAATGCATGTTATAAAGATAATAATATAAATAGTAAGTATAATTATTACAGTTCTAGCCATAATAACTGCATAATATGGGGAATAATGCACGTTATATTGCTAATAATATAAGTAATAAGTATAATAGTTACAGTTCTAGCGATAATAACTGCATTATATGGGTAATAATGCATGTTATATTGATAATAATAAAAGTAATAAGTATATTTATTATACTTCTGTCGATAATAACTGCATTATATGGGTAATAATGCATGTCATATTGATAATAATATAAGTAATAAGTATAATTATTACAGTTCTAGCGATAATAACTGCATTATATGGGTAAGAATGCATGTTATATTGATAATATCGGGAGCAATAAGTATAATTATTACAGTCCTAGCGATAATACTAGTAAAATATGGCTAAGAGTGCCTGTTATATTGATAATAATAATAGTAATAAGTATATTTATTATACTTCTGTCGATAGTAACTGCATTATATGGGTAATGGTGCATGTTATATTGATAATAATAAAAGTAATAAGTATATTTATTACAGTTCTAGCGATAACAACTGCATAATATGGGTAATAATGCACGTTATATTGATAATAATAGAAGTAATAAGTATATTTATTACAGTTCTATCGATAATAACTGCATAATATGGGTAATAATGCGTGTTATATTGATGACAATAAAAGTAATACGGATATTTATTATAGTTCTAGCGATAATAACTGCATTATATGGGTAATAATGCATGTTATATTGATGATAATAAAAGTAATACGTATATTTATTATAGTTCTAGCGATAATAACTGCATTATATGGGTAATAATGCATGTTATATTGATAATAATATAAGTAATAAGTATATTTATTACAGTTCTATCGATAATAACTGCATAATATGGGTAATAATGCATGTTATATTGATGATAATAAAAGTAATACGTATATTTATTATAGTTCTAGCGATAATAACTGCATTATATGGGTAATAATGCATGTTATATTGATAATAATATAAGTAATAAGTATATTTATTACAGTTCTATCGATAATAACTGCATAATATGGGTAATAATGCATGTTATATTGATGACAATTAAAGTAATACGTATATTTATTATAGTTCTAGCGATAATAACTGCATAATATGGGTAATAATGCACGTTATATTGCTAATAATATAAGTGATAAGTATAATTATTACAGTTCTAGCGATAATAACTCCATTATATGGATAATAATGCATGTCATATTGATAATATCGGGAGTAATAAGTATAATTATTATAGTTCTAGCGATAATAATTGTACAATATGGCTAATAGTGCATGTTATATTGATAATAATAAAAGTAATAAGTATATTTATTACAGTTCTATCGATAATAACTGCATAATATGGGTAATAATGCATGTTATATTGATGACAATAAAAGTAATACGTATATTTATTATAGTTCTAGCGATAATAACTGCATTATATGGGTAATAATGCATGTTATATTGATAATAATATAAGTAATAAGTATAATTATTACAGTTCTAGCGATAATAACTCCATTATATGGGTAATAATGCATGTTATATTGTTAATAATATAAGTAATGAGTATAATTATTACAGTTCTAGCGATAATAACTCCATTATATGGGTAATAATGCATGTCATATTGATAATAATATAAGTAATAAGTATAATTATTACAGTTCTAGCGATAATAACTGCATAATATGGGTAATAATGCACGGTATATTGCTAATCATATAAGTGATAAGTATAATTATTACAGTTCTAGCGATAATAACTCCATTATATGGATAATAATGCATGTCATATTGATAATATCGGGAGTAATAAGTATAATTATTACAGTTCTAGCGATAATACTAGTAAAATAAGGCTAAGAGTGCCTGTTATATTGATAATAATAAAAGTAATAAGTATATTTATTATACTTCTGTCGATAATAACTGCATTATATGGGTAATAATGCATGTTATATTGATAATAATATAAGTAATAAGTATAATTATTACAGTTCTAGCGATAATAACACCATTATATGGGTAATAATGCATGTTATATTGATAATAATATAAGTAATAAGTATAGTTATTACAGTTCTAGCGATAATAACTGCATAATATGGGTAAGAATGCATGTTATATTGATAATATCGGGAGTAATAAGTATAATTATTACAGTCATAGCGATAATACTAGTAAAATATGGCTAAGAGTGCCTGTTATATTGATAATAATAAAAGTAATAAGTATATTTATTATACATCTGTCGATAATAACTGCATTATATGGGTAATAGTGCATGTTATATTGATAATAATAAAAGTAATAAGTATATTTATTACAGTTCTATCGATAATAACTGCATAATATGGGTAATAATGCATGTTATATTGATGACAATAAAAGTAATACGTATATTTATTATAGTTCTAGCGATAATAACTGCATAACATGGGTAATAATGCATGTGATATTGATAATATCGGGAGTGATAAGTATAATTATTACAGTTCTATCGATAATAACTGCATAATATGGGTAATAATGCATGTTATATTGATAATATCGGGAGTAATAAGTACAATTATTACAGTTCTAGCGATAATACTAGTAAAATAAGGCTAAGAGTGCCTGTTATATTGATAATAATAAAAGTAATAAGTATATTTATTATACTTCTGTCGATAATAACTGCATTATATGGGTAATAATGCATGTTATATTGATAATAGTAAAAGTAATAAGTATATTTATTATACTTCTGTCGATAATAACTGCATTATATGGGTAATAATGCATGTTATATTGATAATAATATAAGTAATAAGTATAATTATTACAGTTCTAGCGATAGTAACTGCATTATATGGGTAAGAATGCATGTTATATTGATAATATCGGGAGTAATAAGTATAATTATTACAGTCATAGCGATAATACTAGTAAAATATGGCTAAGAGTGCCTGTTATATTGATAATAATAAAAGTAATAAGTATATTTATTATACATCTGTCGATAATAACTGCATTATATGGGTAATAGTGCATGTTATATTGATAATAATAAAAGTAATAAGTATATTTATTACAGTTCTATTGATAATAACTGCATAATATGGGTAATAATGCATGTTATATTGATGATAATAAAAGTAATACGTATATTTATTACAGTTCTATCGATAATAACTGCATAATATGGGTAATAATGCATGTTATATTGATGACAATAAAAGTAATACGTATATTTATTATAGTTCTAGCGATAATAACTGCATTATATGGGTAATAATGCACGTTATATTGATAATAATATAAGTAATAAGTATAATTATTACAGTTCTAGCGATAATAACTCCATTATATGGGTAATAATGCATGTTATATTGTTAATAATATATGTAATGAGTATAATTATTACAGTTCTAGCGATAATAACTCCATTATATGGGTAATAATGCATGTCATATTGATAATAATATAAGTAATAAGTATAATTATTACAGTTCTAGCGATAATAACTGCATAATATGGGTAATAATGCACGTTATATTGCTAATAATATAAGTGATAAGTATAATTATTACAGTTCTAGCGATAATAACTCCATTATATGGATAATAATGCATGTCATATTGATAATATCGGGAGTAATAAGTATAATTATTACAGTTCTAGCGATAATACTAGTAAAATAAGGCTAAGAGTGCCTGTTATATTGATAATAATAAAAGTAATAAGTATATTTATTATACTTCTGTCGATAATAACTGCATTATATGGGTAATAATGCATGTTATATTGATAATAATATAAGTAATAAGTATAATTATTACAGTTCTAGCGATAATAACACCATTATATGGGTAATAATGCATGTTATATTGATAATAATATAAGTAATAAGTATAGTTATTACAGTTCTAGCGATAATAACTGCATAATATGGGTAAGAATGCATGTTATATTGATAATATCGGGAGTAATAAGTATAATTATTACAGTCATAGCGATAATACTAGTAAAATATGGCTAAGAGTGCCTGTTATATTGATAATAATAAAAGTAATAAGTATATTTATTATACATCTGTCGATAATAACTGCATTATATGGGTAATAGTGCATGTTATATTGATAATAATAAAAGTAATAAGTATATTTATTACAGTTCTATCGATAATAACTGCATAATATGGGTAATAATGCATGTTATATTGATGACAATAAAAGTAATACGTATATTTATTATAGTTCTAGCGATAATAACTGCATAACATGGGTAATAATGCATGTGATATTGATAATATCGGGAGTGATAAGTATAATTATTACAGTTCTATCGATAATAACTGCATAATATGGGTAATAATGCATGTTATATTGATAATATCGGGAGTAATAAGTACAATTATTACAGTTCTAGCGATAATACTAGTAAAATAAGGCTAAGAGTGCCTGTTATATTGATAATAATAAAAGTAATAAGTATATTTATTATACTTCTGTCGATAATAACTGCATTATATGGGTAATAGTGCATGTTATATTGATAATAATAAAAGTAATAAGTATATTTATTACAGTTCTATTGATAATAACTGCATAATATGGGTAATAATGCATGTTATATTGATGATAATAAAAGTAATACGTATATTTATTATAGTTCTAGCGATAATAACTGCATTATATGGGTAATAATGCATGTTATATTGATAATAATATAAGTAATAAGTATATTTATTACAGCTCTGCTATAATAACTGCATTATATGGGTAATAATGGATGTTATATTGATAATATCGGGAGTAATAAGTATAATTATTACAGTCCTAGCGATAATACTAGTAAAATATGGCTAAGAGTGCCTGTTATATTGATAATAATAAAAGTAATAAGTATTTTTATTATACTTCTGTCGATAATAACTGCATTCTATGGGTAATAGTGCATGTTATATTGATAATAATATAAGTAGTAAGTATAATTATTACAGTTCTAGCCATAATAACTGCATAATATGGGTAATAATGCACGTTATATTGCTAATAATATAAGTAATAAGTATAGTAGTTACAGTTCTAGCGATAATAACTGCATTATATGGGTAATAATGTATGTTATATTGACAATAATAAAAGTAAAAAGTATATTTAATACAGTTCTATCGATAATAACTGCATAATATGGGTAGTAATTGATGTTATATTGATAATATCGGGAGTTATAAGTATAATTATTACAGTTCCAGCGATAAGAACTGCATTATATGGGTAATAATGGATGTAATATTGATAATATCGGGAGTAATAAGTATAATTATTACAGTCCTAGCGTTAATACTAGTAAAATATGGCTAAGAGTGCCTATTATATTGATAATAATAAAAGTAATAAGTATATTTATTATACTTCTGTCGATAATAACTGCATTATATGAGTAATAGTGCATGTTATATTGATAATAATAAAAGTAATACGTATATTTATTATAGTTCTATCGATAATAACTGCATAATATGTGTAATAATGCATGTTATATTGATGATAATGAAAGTAGTAAGTATATTTATTACAGTTCTATCGGTAATAAATGCATAATATGTGTAATAATGCATGTTACATTTATCATAATAAAAGTACTAAGTATATTTATTATAGTTCTAGCGATTATAACTGCATAATATGGGTAATAATGCATGTTATATTGAGAATAATATAAGTAATAAATATAATTATTACAGTTCTAGCGATAATAACTGCATAATATGGACGATAATGCACGTTATATTGCTAATAGTGTAAGTAATACGTATAATTATTACAGTTCTAGCGATAATAACTGCATTATATGGGTAATAATGCATGTTATATTGATAATAGTAAAAGTAATAAGTATATTTATTATAGTTCTATCGATAATAACTGCATTATATGCGTAATAATGCATGTTATATTGATGATAAAAAAAGTAATACGTATATTTATTATAGTTCTAGCTATAATAACTGCATAATATGGGTAATAATGCATGTTATATTGATAATAATATAAGTAATAAGTATAATTATTACAGTTCTAGCGATAATAACTGCATTATATGGGTAAGAATGCATGTTATATTGATAATATCGGGAGTAATAAGTATAATTATTACAGTCATAGCGATAATACTAGTAAAATATGGCTAAGAGTGCCTGTTATATTGATAATAATAAAAGTAATAAGTATATTTATTATACATCTGTCGATAATAACTGCATTATATGGGTAATAGTGCATGTTATATTGATAATAATAAAAGTAATAAGTATATTTATTACAGTTCTATTGATAATAACTGCATAATATGGGTAATAATGCATGTTATATTGATGATAATAAAAGTAATACGTATATTTATTATAGTTCTAGCGATAATAACTGCATTATATGGGTAATAATGCATGTTATATTGATAATAATATAAGTAATAAGTATATTTATTACAGCTCTGCTATAATAACTGCATTATATGGGTAATAATGGATGTTATATTGATAATATCGGGAGTAATAAGTATAATTATTACAGTCCTAGCGATAATACTAGTAAAATATGGCTAAGAGTGCCTGTTATATTGATAATAATAAAAGTAATAAGTATATTTATTATACTTCTGTCGATAATAACTGCATTATATGGGTAATGGTGCATGTTATATTGATAATAATAAAAGTAATAAGTATATTTATTACAGTTCTAGCGATAATAACTGCATTATATGCGTAATAATGCATGTTATATTGATAATAATATAAGTAATAAGTATATTTATTACAGTTCTAGCGATAATAACTGCATTATATGGGTAATAATGCATGTTATATTGATAATAATATAAGTAATAAGTATATTTATTACAGCTCTGCTATAATAACTGCATTATATGGGTAATAATGGATGTTATATTGATAATATCGGGAGTAATAAGTATAATTATTACAGTCCTAGCGATAATACTAGTAAAATATGGCTAAGAGTGCCTGTTATATTGATAATAATAATAGTAATAAGTATATTTATTATACTTCTGTCGATAGTAACTGCATTATATGGGTAATGGTGCATGTTATATTGATAATAATAAAAGTAATAAGTATATTTATTACAGTTCTAGCGATAACAACTGCATAATATGGGTAATAATGCACGTTATATTGATAATAATAGAAGTAATAAGTATATTTATTACAGTTCTATCGATAATAACTGCATAATATGGGTAATAATGCGTGTTATAATGATGACAATAAAAGTAATACGGATATTTATTACAGTTCTATTGATAATAACTGCATAATATGGGTAATAATGCATGTTATATTGATGATAATAAAAGTAATACGTATATTTATTACAGTTCTATCGATAATAACTGCATAATATGGGTAATAATGCATGTTATATTGATGACAATAAAAGTAATACGTATATTTATTATAGTTCTAGCGATAATAACTGCATTATATGGGTAATAATGCATGTTATATTGATAATAATATAAGTAATAAGTATAATTATTACAGTTCTAGCGATAATAACTCCATTATATGGGTAATAATGCATGTTATATTGTTAATAATATATGTAATGAGTATAATTATTACAGTTCTAGCGATAATAACTCCATTATATGGGTAATAATGCATGTCATATTGATAATAATATAAGTAATAAGTATAATTATTACAGTTCTAGCGATAATAACTGCATAATATGGGTAATAATGCACGTTATATTGCTAATAATATAAGTGATAAGTATAATTATTACAGTTCTAGCGATAATAACTC